>LWDP01000024.1:0-28323 GCA_002087915.1 Enterospora canceri
TCTACCTCGTTACTCAATTCCACTATTCTGTTTTTAAGTGTCTCAATATTGCTATCTTTATACTTCTTTTCATCAGTCAACTTCTCAATCTGCTCCTTCAAAATGCCTATTTTCTTGTTGAATTCATCCACCTTGAGCTGCTGATTTCCCATTTCAATCAGTGGCTTCACCTTCTTGTACAATTTCCACCAAAGTGTCCTGTTCAATGCCACGTATCCACTCACATTCTTGCATATCACCTGGATGCTGTCGTTGTAGATCATTTCGTAATTCTTCTTGCGCAGTTCAATCCGATACCTGAATATGCCCTGGGCTGCCTCGGCCAGTCTCGTCAAATAGAGAAGTCTCTTTTCTTCCAAATCACCCAAAATGCCCTGTTTGAAGAATATTCTGCTTTTACCCGTTTTGTAGTCATTTTGGTCCAGAAACCCCTTCTTCACGAATTGAGCGAGTATCCTGTGACACATCTCCTCCCTTGGCACCTTTTCAGTCTCATCTACGATGTAGTTGTACCTGTTACACACTTCTGTAAATGTGAGTCTTGATGGATACCCAAGTCTGCTGATTCTGAGACCTTCCAGAATTCCATTGCATTTCAACTGATCCAAAATAAGTCGCTTATCCAACATTCCTGCTCTTTTGTTCAAATTGGGCAGAATGCACCTAACAAAATGAGGTCGTGTTGTTCCCAACATCGTCATCAGATTCCTGAGCTGCTCCCTGTGCCCCTGGGCCACTGTCCTGAAAATGCCTTTTTTCTTTGAGTCGCTTATCTTCCCAATCAGCTCGTCCACCTCCTCTGATGAAATGTGCTTGTTCTTGTCTATCCAGTTCTCCACCGTGTACGTCACATCACCAGCATAGTGCTTCAGACTGAACTGTGTGTTGTTTCTTGGTATCTTTGTCACAACTTGTCCACTTTGGTTATTTGTTATTTTTATGCTTAATACTTTTGTTATCACAGTTTGATCTGTTGCCCCTGGCATCACACACTCTTCGTCCAAATAGCTTAGAACTCCAATTGGGTTGTTTGACTCAATGGCCCTGATACACGGCTCCAAATCCAATCCAAAGTCGATGTAGTCCCATTCGATTCCCTCTGCCTTGTACACCCTTTGCTCTTCCTCAAACATCTTCGTATTGAAATACTGCTGCAACTTCTCATTCGTGTAGTTTATCAGCAGCTGTTCAAATGAATTCTCTTTGAATATTTCAAATCCAGCAATATCGAGAATTCCAATGAATGTCTCGTAGGTGCTGGTCTGAAATGACTTGTTGATTCCATCAATCAGCTCACTGAACAATTTGCTGTAGAGATTCTTGATGAATGCTTCAACCAGTTTCTGACTTGTTTCCCCTGTTCTGGTGATGTTGACTATTTCTCTACCTGCTACCAGTTTTGGGTTGAATAGGGCACCAGCCAACTTCTCTGGCTCGAATTCAAGCAGTTCGCTTATCATTTTCAGAAGATCACTGTTCAGAACCTCTGGCTTTGATCCATCAGCAAATTTCAGGTTACTCATATGCATGATGCCAGCAATGATTCTGAAGAATGCCATGAAGTCGAGATTGAACAGTTTGAAACAGCTGATCAGATTCAGACACTCTGCCTCATCATCAATTCCATGGGCTGTTTCAGCCCCATCCCGTGTTATTGCGAAATCACGGTATGTTTTACCAGTCAGGTGCAACTTACTTTTGATTTCTTCTGGTGCATTCAACACGTAGTAGAAAATGTGGTAGCTTCGCTCATTTGGACCCAATGACGTGATTCTGGATACTTCTAACAGGTATTTCTCAATCTTCCCGCCTACAATCATTTTGTTAGCGAAGAAGACCCTAATGAATTTGCCAAAACGAGAGCTATTCTCATTCTTGACAGTTTTTGTATTTCCAAAGGCCTCAATCAGCGGATTGGCCCTTAGAAGCAGATTGTGTACGTTATTTCTGTTGTCCCTGTTTGTGTAGCTCAGGTATTCGATGATTTTCTTAGTGTTTTCTGTTTTGCCTGCACCTGATTCTCCTGTGATCAGAATGGACTGGTTTACACCTGAGCCAACCATGAGATCGTACGCCTGATTAATTGTCATGTAAATGTGGGGACTAATGTGCTTCTTAATTTCAATCTTCCTTTTGGTTTCGTCAGAGTAGATTTCGTCCATTGGCTTGTACGGATTCACCGAAACCATGAACATTCCACTGGTCGTGTAGATCTGATCCATTTCGTACCTGTTTTTCAGCGTATCCAACACACTTGGCTCATTCAAATAGCTCAGTTGCGCCAGGTCGTCCACGCTCGAGAGCTTCTTGGAGTTGACCTTGAAGACGTCGTCTGTTTTGTAGGTGGACCCATCGCAACAGGTCACCGTTGAAATATCCTCGCTCTGAACGTACTTCATGACGTACTCATCCTCTGTATCATGGACCCAAACTGCCTTCTTGTTCTCTCCTGTTTTGTTTGAATTCATGTTAACTTCCATGGGTTAAAATTGATATTTTGTTTGTTTCCTTTATGCTTATTAGAATTCATGCATTAGTCTCTGAAATGCTTTCAGGCGACTGGTTTCCTTCACCGAATGCTTTTTGTGACTGCTTTTGGTGAATTGTTTGCATAATGCATGAAACTGTATACATTGATCAGGAGTATAGAATTCTATTTCGTACTTTTTGTTGACCAGAATGCTTTTGCCTGACATTTCAGTAGCACAGCCGTGGAACTCAGCTAACAAAACGTATTCCATGCTCTTTAAATTGACCAATTCCACTGTTATTCTTGATTCTGTTACAAATATGCGTATTTTCATGTTCTCATTTGAATAGATGCTGATTTCGTCAGATACGCTGTTTACGAAGAGTGTTTGATGTAGATTGCGTAGGTCTCTATTGCATATTGAGCGTAGATCTCTGCTATCTTCTGGCTTGATTCTGTATCTAAAGATGTCGAACCCTATAAAATGCATAATTTATGCATGATATTATTTATGAACCAAATAAGCTTAAATACGAACAAATTCCACTATTAGTTTAACATAGGCTCTGTCCTCTTTTCGGCCTTCTTCTTCACAATTCTCCTTCTTAGCTTCTCGTAGTCGTTTTGCAACAGTCTCTCATTCTTAGTCATAAATGCCAGATCATGCATCTTTGATTGCTCCTTTGCCTTCATGATTCTATCAACTGTGGCTGCTCTATCAATCTGCTGCTTCTTCTCAATCACCAGTGGTATTGCTTCTACAACCTGTGCCATTCTTGCTCTGTTGTACATCATTGGCTCATCCATTCTACGCTCAAACTGTGCAATTCTGTCGTCCACAACGTCCTTTCCTCGCAGAATTCTGCTGATCTTGGTCCATTTGACTTTTCGTGGATTCTTCCTCAGTTTGAACAACTTGTGGCATTTTGATCTGCAGAAGTTGAATACGGTGCTATCACCGCGTACAAAAACAGTTCCCTTTCCTGGATAGATATTCGCAGAACAGAACCAGCATTTTTCAATTCTCATTCTGGGTAAAAATTTTGTATTTTCATTTGTTACCGTATTTTGCCTGATAATTCGTGCTCTTGCCTTTTCTGACTACTTCTTCCCAATTGAGTTGGACTATCAGAATGCTATCTGATAAAATAGATCCATGTTGTACAATTGCACCCAAATCAGTTCTATCACCAGTCAAATCAACCAAATACCTTTCATTTGTGCAATATTGCTGATTGATTATTTGTTTAAGCATTTCCCACGGCTTTATATTGTTCACTGTCTCTGTACTGATGACCTGACTCTTTTCGTTGAGTTGACTGATTTGATATTGATCACTAGATTTTGTTAGTAGCGTATTATTGGATGCATCAACTATGATGTTGCTGATTTTAGTGCACTCTATTGAATCTTCTTCAATGTTGTAGAGTGTGTTATCAAATACAAATGTGTTTTCATTCACCTGTAAAATTCTACAGATTTTATCACAGCTTATTCCGGTGTTGATTTCACTGCTTTCCTTGTAGTTGAAGAGCAGCAATTCGAATTCCTTGGTCAACATCACCAGATTGTTGCCAATGAATCTGAGACATCTGCAACCAGGCCACTTTTTCACACATTCCATTTCACCCTGTTTTATTTCGTACACATTTGTGCTATTATTCGTTGTTAGTGCAATATACGATCCATCATTTGATATATCACAATCCAGTATGATATTTTCAGTAGTTAATTTTATCAGGTGTCGTAAACCTGGTTTCTGCTCTTCAAAAATAAGTTTGGTGTTGTTGATTCTATTCAGAATATCACTAGTTGTTGCATTGTTATTGATTTGGTCTCTTGTTTCAATAGTATTGGTTGTTATTTCATAAATGTTCAATTTGTTACCGTCTGCTATTAACCAACTCTTCTTGCCACTTCTAACAAGCTCCTCTTCAAATATTCTCTTTACAAAAATATTGTACTTCTTGTTCCAGTCCACCTGAACAAATAAGCTGTCTTTTCCGTAACTGAATACATCACCATCAATTTCTATAAATCCATTGATGTTATCACAGTGTGCGGTATAATTGGCCTTATGAACTATTTTTCTTCCAACTGTATAAATCTGGTATCTTTGGTTGCTATTCACTATTACATCCCCATCTTTACAGACCAAACCTGTCGGATTTTCTATCATAATTTTGTCCAATACAACAAACTCCTTCATGTAGTACAGTGAATCACTATCAATCATCACATGTTCATTTTCTCGTAGTTCTGATACTCCCTTAATGATTCCTTTGAATTCACTTTCATTTATCAGTTTCATTTCCCTATCAAAAACATTTAGCGTATTGTCTTCAAGTGACACGAATATTGTTTCTTTTGTAACAAATACGCCTATTATTCTGGTAGTAAATCTCTTGATGATTTCGTCATCGAAATCTAGTATTTCTTTCTCAACCCAATACATTTTGTTGTTGATTAGGCCACCTGTTCCTTTGATTTCTAGAATGCTAAAATCACTTGTATTGAACTCGTATATCTTATTGTCAGCTGTAGAAACTAAAAGATTGTTGTTGAATCCCTCCACTATCCTTTCTATTTTCAATTTCACATCAATTCTACACACAAATTTATGCGTCAGTAAATCAACGAGGTCAATAGTTCCATTTTCTCTGAACAGAAACACAGACTGTCCCCTTCCAAAGGAGCAAGTTATTCCACTGAAACTGGCATTCGTCTTGTGTACAGTCAGTTGCATGTAGGCTAAAAATTTTATAAATTCCCTTTATGCATAATGCGTTTTTTATAAGTCTTTTAAGCTTAAAAACAAACAAATTCACTTACCTTTATGCACAGTACCCTTAGAAAGCTTCTCGCATTCCAATACGAACTTTTTGTGATCGAATCTCGGCTTGTACTTCTCAACTGGCTTGTAGAGACTCGGCAAATAGGCCGCCTCTCCAAATATCGTGCTGCTAAACCCTGGTTTTATCTCCTCTGCCTCTCTTTGTATCAGGTGCTTTTCCACAAAAATCTCTTCCTCCATCTTCATATGCAACTTATTCATGTATTCGTCACTTAACAGTCCCTTTTTGTAGAGCCTGTCTGCTGAACTCTCTTCCTCGCGTAGTGCTTCTGACACCTCTGTCAGATACTTCGCTGCTCTCAGAAGCTGCGCCTTCTTTTTGTTTGGCTTCTCGTAGTAGAATTCTTCTATGTATTTCAGGAACTCTGGATTGGTTGTTTCCATCGATTCCTTCTCCTTCTTAATTCGTATCGTGTATAAAACGATGAAGCATGCCACCAGTAGACTAACAATAACAATGAACATTTTGGGGAGAAATAATTGGAATTGTTGTAATCAAGAGATGTATCTGTTTATACAGCAATTATAATTCTAATTTATTAAGCAAATTGATATTAACAACCCCAATGAACTATTTGATTGGATTCCAGGTTATTGCTGAAATCAGAACAGCATCAATGAATGCAATCAACGACGAGGAAGCAGGGTACATTGCATATAAGGCAGAATACAAGCACGATATAGATCGCCTTATGTTGTACAATACTAAATTTGTATTAGACCTTCATCAACTGACAGCTGCAGATTTTAGTGGATTGGAAACACTATTTGCATTGAAATGCCTTACGAATTCAGAGAATGCAAACAAAACAATTGTCAAATTGAGTCTATTACTGAAAATTCTGCCTAAAAAAATCATCAACCTGAAAAACGGTAATTTGATTTTTAATGATGAAACCAGAACATTCCTGTACAGCAACATGTATTGTTGTATGAAGATGACACTAAAAATACATCTGATACTCAAAGAAAGAAAGGTGCTCGTAGGCCATGCAGCATATTTGAGTGAAATGATATCAAAAAATGAGAATCTCGGGATATTTAAAGATAGCTCTCAATGGAAACAAACCAGTCTGATGCTAGTGAATTCAGTACAGAAATTCAATGCCATCGAATATGATTTCCAACAACTCAAGTGTATTACAGCAGAAATCAAAAATATCATTGACACAGCTTATTAATAAACGAATATGACAATATTCCTATATTTTGACCCTATGTTCTATTTGATTGTTCATTTACTGATATCAGTAGTGTTTTCTAGTGAAATTATCGTAGAAGAAAACCGATACAGTGATTATTTCAAATGTTACAAGGATAATATCAAGAAATTTCATGAAACCAAGGATAAATTCAACTTTGATATCAACACAATTACAATTACAGAATACAACATCCTCAAGGATGATTTAAAAGCACAATTTGTGTTCTTCGATGCCAGCAAAAAAGAACTCTTGATAAAATTGAAGTGCAAAATGAGACATTTGCCTGGAAAAATCAATAGTCTTGAAAAAGGTTCTACCAGTTCCTTTTTGCATGTCAAGAATAGGATCAGAATCAAATTGTACATTACGGCATATGATTGCCTAAATTTGCTCTTAAAAACTGATGAGATATTAACAGAATGTGTAATATTACAAGAGCATACTAAACTAATACATAATCCAATGATTGTTTTCAATCAAAATGAGGTTGTAGCAATTGATGATGAACTCTGCAGAATAAAGGCAAGTCTGAACATGGCATTATCACGTTCTATGCATATGGCAAAGAGGTATTATGATCTTAGAGATTCAATAATCAGAATTCAAGAAATCATTGCATCTATCGAGAATTCCAGCTGCATCAGTGACTAAACCTTATGAATTACTCAATAGTTCACTATTAGTAGAACCTGAATTGCTAAATATTTACAATATCAATGTTCATTCATATTTCTCCTATTTATTCTAAGAAATGTTCCATTTATCCCTTAAAATGGTTAAAGCAGCAAATGTCATTTCATTTACCAAAAAAGATACATGTGACATCAAAGTAGATAAAGAACAGCGAATCAAACAGATTCTACTGCTAGTTGCCCTGTTTATCATCTCATTCCTGATAGCGATGATGATAATTCTGCCACTTGAAATGAGATACCGTAAAAAAGCGTTTATTAAAGACATGAGCAAGAAAGGAAGTGATATCAACGCATTCAACCTTGATGAACTCAAGGAGCTGATGAATAGCAATGAATTTGCCCTGGACTACATTCAAGAAATTCAGAAGGAAATTGATTCATCCTACAATTCTGATAGGATGGATTCCCTAGGAAGAGAGCAAATGACTAGTTCTGAATTTGATTTATCCTCTGCCCTATTTACGCCAAAGAACCTGGGGAGCATCGTCGTTCAAAAGGCATTTCCAGACGGATCCTGTGGATACCACTCGATCATGGATGGAATCTACGACTGGTTGAAGGATAAGAACTCCAAACAGCACAAGAATTTCTTTGACAAGTCATTTGGAGATGGCTTGATCAATCCAATAGTGATTGACTATTTTCATGGCAAGGCATTGAAAGTTCTTAATTCATACAAGTCATACGGTGAGATTCCTCAGAACGAAACCGCCTATCTCAATCAGTGCCTGAGGATTATGAGTTGCATTGGGATGTTTAAGAAGAATGACCAATTCTGTGAATTTCCTGATGAAAAATACACTGATGAACTCAAATTGACGAAAATGATGAATACGAAGGAGTGGATTGGAACTGACGAGATTGAATTCATCTCAGAGGCATTGGAAGTCTCAATTTACCCCATCTACAAGATGGGAAATGCCGCAAAATACACAAATTTACCATTCCGTCATATAACAAATGTAGTACGACCTGAGACAATATTCTTGTTATTCAGGGTGAATCACTACGACAGAATAATTGATATGTAAGTGTCAGAATAGTAAAGTGTGACGGTTGTTGTGATCTCATCATTTTTGTTGTCTTGTGCAAATTTTCACAGATCCCCAATGTTTCTAGGCCTGGTTGTTCAAATTGGTGATGCGATTGCTGCTGATCTAGGACGCGTATTTGTATTAAATGGAAACATGATGGTGGACATGCATTACACAGTTGATCGCAAACAGGATGGCCACCTGGTTGAACCTAATTCATCTGCAAAATTGATGCAAATTGATCAATTTTATGATGTGTTCTATAATAATGAGCTGTATCACGTTGAAATGGTGGGATCAGTTGGATTTGTGACGCCAAAAGACATGATACTGAAGAATTGGGAAGTTAGTGACCAGCTTAGGAGTAGTCTTACGAGATTCGTTGAAGAGAGAACAGTAAAATGTGTACAGGAATTTATTGGGAAAATGAAGGAATCAACTGAAACCAAGTTGGAAAGATTTGATCCATCAAATGAGGAGGGAATGAATGACACTGTGATTTGCGTACATGAAGCCAGGTTCAATGTGGAGAAGGAAGCAGAAGCCAATCAATTGAATGATTGGGTAGTCACTTTGATGTATACGATCAGAAAGAGTAAGGAAATTGGTACTGGTGGAAATGGATCACCAAAAGATGAATTGAAGAATGCGTTGGTGAATTGGAGGGATACGCACGTTGATAGGGAGGAGACAGCAAAATCTGCTAGCGCAGGCACAGACACAGAAACAGACGAGATAGAAGAAGAAGTCTTTGAGCCAATTGAAAACGTGAATATTTTTATAGGAAATATGAAGCAAAAGGAATTCAGCGAGAAATGGCAGGGGATAATAAAGAAGATTGGCAGGGGAGAAGAGGAAGAAATTGATGATTAATTAAATGGGTCTCGAAAAAGGCAGCAGATACAGATCAAGTGATTTGCGTTATTAAATTGTGTCACACAAAGGTAAATTAGAAGATTGTTAAAAATCAGGTATTTCATGGATAGATTTATACCTGACAAACCATGAGTGAATTCATCGTTGTATTGAAATAATTGATCAATATTCAAAGTTAGGTCATTTTCATAAACACATTCTTTTCATCAAGTTCCAACACAAATCAACATCGATCATTTTCTAAGACTCTTTCAAAATTTCCTCTTTTTTTCTCCCATGTTTTTTAATCTGATCAGTTTCCTGAATATTGCGAGTTGCTCTGATAATGGAACAATATTCATTCTGAATGGCGGACTTGAGTTGAAACCTCATCCTGCAATTTCAGGACGAAAGCCTGATGAAAACGGCCACAATTTAGTTAATGATGATTTGCGTCAATCACTCTTCCTATTCAAACACCACCTTAGTTTGATTTACATGGATGATCACTACCACCTCAAGGTGAATGGATCAGTTGGTTTTGGATGTTTAGGAGCCATTACTCTAACAAACTTGTACATTCCTGATCGAATGAGAATGGAAATGTGTGAGTTTGTAGAAGAGAGAATTCTTTCTATGGCTAGGTCATTTCTGTGTCAACTTAACGAGAATAAAATTCCCGAATTATTGGTCTTTGATCAATCAAATGGCATTGACACAGTAGACACCACCCTAACCAACCAGAGATTCACGTTCAGACTGGATAACTCACGCCAAGAGGCCACTCACGCATTCCCCAATCAGCTAGTGATCAATATGGTTTATCAAATTCGTAAATCAAAGAGGCTTGATCTTGAAGCGGGTGAGCCTACAGCAGATGTTGTACTTAAAGAAGACTTTAGAACGAGTCTGAAAGAATGGAGAGAGGGGTGTGTTAAGAATCAGAATTCTGAGCCACCAGTAGCACGAAGAGCATTGAGTTTTGGTGGACCTTCACTTCAGCAAGTAGCTCATGGAACCCAGACAGAAGAAACTGCTACTGAACCACTAATGTTCGCTACAAGCCATTATTTCAGATCAGGCAATATCAAAAATGGATCATTTTTAAACAATTTTGCAACAACAATGAATGTGTTCAACCCAAATGTGAAGCCACCTATTTATCTGACAGTAGAACAGAGAGATGAATTCCAAGAGATTGTAGAGCAGTTGATACTCTATGATACAATGATTCTTGGTAGTGGAGATTTACTCAACGATTGAAGAGCATTCCTATGAATAAAGAATAGGCAACTTTAACCTGACTTAATTTTATTACAAGGGTAGTCATAATTTAAGTAGTCTTCACACAAACAAAAACCATACACTTTTTGTTTGTTTTTAAGCTTATTTTACATAAATATTCTCATTTTCACATAAACGAGGCGAGGGGTATTTTCCCAATTTTTCATCCCAAATGGACAACTTGTTCGACATCCTCGAGGACGACACGAAGCTGAAGAAGCCTGTTGAGTTTGGCGAGCGAACTGTGATCCACACCGTTGACTCCTACACGATGGACAACACTGTCCACGAGGCAGTGACTCCGAACAAGGAGGCCTACACCAAATTAGACATAAATCAGCCACTTCCTGCGAAAGACTACGCCTTCAAGTTGGACACGTTCCAGCAGATCGCCCTTGCTGCAATTGAGGCGGACCGAAGTGTCCTGGTCTCCGCCCACACCTCCTGTGGGAAGACGGTTGTTGCTGAATACGCAATTGCCAAGTCGATTGGAAACAAGCAGCGAGTGATCTACACCAGCCCAATCAAGGCGCTCTCGAACCAGAAATTCAGGGAGTTGCAGGAGGAGTTTGGTGATGTTGGGCTGATGACTGGTGACGTCACCCTGAACCCCGAGGCCACGTGCCTGGTGATGACGACTGAGATCCTCCGAAACATGCTCTACCGCGGGGCTGAGATCACCCGTGAAATCCACTGGATCATTTTTGATGAAATCCACTACCTGAAAGACAGGGAAAGAGGGGTTGTCTGGGAGGAGACGATCATTCTGGTCCGCGACTACGTGCGACTGATCTTCCTCTCGGCCACGATTCCAAATGCGCGTGAATTTGCCGAGTGGATCGCACGAGTCCACGGCCAGGTCGTCCACGTCCTCTACACCGAAAACCGCGTCATTCCACTGGTGCACTATTTCTACTCCGACAAAATGTACGAAATCAGGGGCGAATCAAAGACGGCTGCGATCTCCCTTGAGAACGTGGCTGCGAGCCAGGAGGCCGTGATCAGGCGAAACGAGACGGCCGATGCGCTGCTCGCCTGCCTCGATTCCATCAACCTCCCTGCCGTCGTCTTCTCGTTCGCCAGGACGCGATGCGAATACTTCGCAAACAAAGTCACCAGAAACCTCCTGACCGCGGATGAGTCCGCCTTGGCATCGACGATCTTCGAAAACGCGATTCAGTCGCTCTCTGAGGAGGATCGTGGCCTTCTGGCGGTGCAGTCGATGCGAGACCTCTTTGTTCGTGGAGTCGGCGTCCACCATTCCGGGCTGCTTCCGATCGTGAAGGAAATCGGCGAAATCCTCTTTCAGGAGGGGCTCATTCGAGTTCTCTTTGCGACCGAGTCATTTTCAATTGGGCTGAATATGCCAGCAAAGACAGTTCTGTTCACGTCACTGAAGAAGTTTGACGGGGTGGAAGAGCGTGCCCTGACACCAGCAGAATACTGCCAGATGGCTGGGCGAGCAGGAAGAAGGGGACTCGATCACCTCGGGGTCGTCGTGAGTCTGGTGACTGAGAAGATGCAGACTGAGGACGTGCTACGGATGTTCCAATCAGCAGCTGATCCACTCAATTCAGCATTTCGCCTGACTTACAACATGATACTCAACTTGATGCGCATAGAGGAGTTGGATCCAACCTACTTTCTGGAAAGGAGCTTCTACCACCACCAGGCGCATTCAGCAGCAGCAAGGAGGAACTTCAGTCTACGCGAATTCGACGATGATTTTGGAATTCTGGATCAGATCACCAGATACGGCAAGTTGCTTCTGAAAGAGGGAAGTGCCCTTGTTTCAGAATATCGAGATGGGCTGATGGCAGACAGAAACAGGCTGGTTGAGATCACCGAATTTAAGGAGGGCTGTTTCAGTCGAATTGAAGTCGGTGTCCTGGTTCAGTTTAAGACAAGTCACCAGGGTGGACCAGACTCAGTCACAGTTGGATTCGTATGCGATGGAGCAGTGGTTCAGAAGGACTTTCTGGCTGAAAATATCACAGGAATATTCGATAAGAAAATCAAGAGAATCAGTGACATTAAAAAAGTAGTGTCGATGGGAGTCGAACTCACCAGAATTGGTGGACGTGATTCATCAGGTAGAAATGAGCTGATGGATTTGAGAAGTAGAATTCTGGCTGATTCCAGGGTAGCAGCCCCATTCCGCCTGATGATGACCAACTGCTGCATTCTTTGTGGAAAGCAGACCTGTCTCTTTTCTGATGATGAAATCAGTCTGGATCCTCCTGATTCCATGAATCAGACAGTCTATAACTACCGTAAGACAGTCGTAAACAGAATCAGACTCAATCAGCAGAATGAGCGTATTTCTGAACTAAGGAAACTACGTGAAATCTACCACATGGATGAGTGTAGGAAGATGATTGGAGTTCTACGCGATCTCGACTTCCTGGACGGCAACACCGTCAAACTGAAGGGGAAGATGGCATCTGAGATATCATCAGCCGATGAGATTCTTCTGACTGAAATGATATTCAATAGCGCATTCAACCGCCTTACAATTGAGAATGTGGTTGCACTGGTGAGCATTCTGGTCACTGAAAGAAGCAAAGAGGGAAATGACATTGTTCTGAGTGACGCAAACATCAAGGCAGTTGAACTGTTCAATGCTTCAATTGATAAAATAGTTGAATCACTGAACAGAAATGGAATTGATACCACTCGAACTGAGTACGTCCAGAACTACTCATTTTACATGATGGACATTGTGAAGTTGTGGATGGGTGGAGCATCATTTGCTGAAATATGCAAGGGCACAAACGTGTTTGAAGGAAGCATCATAAGAAGTTTCAAGAGACTCGAGGAATTATTGAGACAACTAAGCAGTGCTGCAACTGTCATAGGCAACAATGAGTTGGTGAACCTGTTTGGTCAAGGAATATACCTGATTAAGAGGGATATTGTATTTGCAAACAGCCTATACATATAACTGTGTATTGTTATAGCAGTGTATACTGATATGACAATATGTTGATATAACTATATACATACTGCTATATCTCCACCTTCTTCTCTTTCTCCCCTGACATCCTTATTCTTCTTATCAACCCCTCTCTAAATCCATTATTCTCCCCCATCATTGCCTCTACCACAATACACTCATTCACATCCAGTAGTTCAATGCTACCAACCAGTATCCTAATAGCCCTTGACACACATCCACCCCTTACATACTCCCTTATTCTACTGAATATCCTCTTTCTACTACACTTGCTCCTCTTTACTCTTTTCACTAGTTCACCAATATTCCTACTACAGTATTCCACCAGTCTATCACTATCAAATGCGTGTGACAGAATGAGTTCAGCATCAGTCAGGGTGGATAGTGCACCAATTGAGTCAATGTGGACTATTCTACTGGTGAATAGACCAATATTGATCAGTCTGGTGGTGAATGAGTCGATTAGGCTGGTGGAGAACGAGTCAATCAGGCTACGAAGAACGGCTCTCAGTGACTCAACAAACTGGTTTCCAGTTGATGGCTGATCGTGGACCTGATCAATGGTCATTTTGAGTGAGATCCATTTTGGAACAAGAAATTCAACGAAGTCAACCAGAATCGGAGATGGTCTCAGGTGAATCAGGTTGGCCCCAACTGAGGCGTAGTCTCCGTTTGCAATGGCCCAGAATGCCCTATAGAGAATCACCTGGTTGGATTGGTCCTCTCCAACAATGCTGCCTATTTCACCACACTTTTCAGCCACAATATCGAACCTATCAAAGTAGACCAGAATGTGGTGGTACTGATCAACCTGTCTGAGAAAGTGATCAATCTTGTTCTGGTCGTATCCGAGGCGACTCAGGTGGTGGAGCAGGGCCACCGTCTTCTTCTGCGCCTTCCTTGTGTTCAGGAGCTGCTGGATCAGGGAGTTGGTTCCATCAAAATCAGTTGAATAATTTTGAACGAGAAGAAGGTGATCGATGAGGGCGGCCAGGGTGGTCTCCTTGTCCTTGACCAGGTCGATGACGTGGTGGAGCTGGTCGATGACGGTGTCGTCGTAGTTGAAGGTGACGTCCCTGAGGATGTGGCCGATTTCAGGCGAGTTGGCTGAGACCACTGCTTCAACGAGGGCGCCAAAGCCAAAGAGGCCTCGAAAGAGGGGGGCTGCCTGGTTTAGGGAGAGAAGCGAGTCAAAGGCAGCCACGTCACTGATTCCACCAGGAAGCAGAATTCTACTACACTTTCTCATAACTGCCTTAGTGAGGGTGATATGGGGGTGATTTCTGGAATAGGCCAGAATTGTGGGAGTGGGGTTCTCTGTTTCAGAGAGAAGCAGCGTACGAAGTGCTGGTTCGGATCCAATTCGAAGCAGCTTCGACCTGTGCTCAGGTCGAAGGAGACCGACTGAGCCCGTCTTGGCCAGGACGTGGATGGTTTTGGCCGCTCTCTTTCTGGCAGAGGCAACTGGGTCACTGAGGAGACTGGCTGAAATGTGGAAGGCCGTTTTGGGCTGAATTCTACCAGATTTGACCAGTTGCTCTACCGTAGTAAGAATGGATATTCGAATATGCGAGTCTACGTCCCTGTGGCGGGCAACGAGGACAGTTTCGATAAAGGTGGTGGATGGCTGGCCGTGAATCAGCGAGTGGCAGACCATTCTGGTTGCAGTCAGTCTCAGACTCCTCTTCTTGGACTCAGTGAGGCCAATGACCTCATTTATGTCGTAGTTGTCTAGAAGGGTGAATAACTCATTAAGCTTATTCTGGGGCAAATTGGACTGGGAGACAGACTGGACCAGGGAGACCAGGTCGCTGGTGCAATCGGCCTTAGCCTTCATCGTGGCCAGGATACTGGCCACGCTGTGCGTCTCAAAGAGCGCATCCTCGGTGTACGCGATATTAGTCAGATTCTCAGTAGGCATAAAGAGGGGTATAAAATAGTTTATGCTTCAATGAACAAATTACGCCTATACTACGATGTCTTCGACGACTTCCTTCTCGTCCAGCTCGGCCGAGCCAAGGCCAAAGACCCTTTCGGCCACCTTGGCCTCCACCGTCGTGCTTCTTCTTCCCATGAAGCAGACGTAGTCGTTTACGACCACCCCGCTTCCTACGCCTGCCTTTCCCTTGTTTATCGTCGATCCAATCGCATCGAGCCGAAGCAGCCTCGACATCTCCTCTATTTCTGCCGTATTCATGTTTGGATGAACAAGAAGGCCCCTTGAATTCATGGCCCCGTACGACCCAACCAGTTTCTCTGGGCCTAGGCCTGTTTTGTAGACTGGAACTCCTAGGACGTCTTCGAGAACATCGGTGTTAGAGAATTCGGGATTCACGATACAGACGTTATCGTTGCAGAGGACGTTGTTTCCAATCGCATTGAGCTTGTCGTAGATTCGCACGACCCTGATTGACTCTGGCAGCGAGTTGCGGATGTGCATCAGCTCCTGATCATTGATCAGATCACTGCAGACTACGCCATTCTTGTTGCCTACGATCAGATTCCCAACTGTACGGATGTTTCCTACGGTTGTCTCCACGATTGGAATCTCCAGCTTCTCTCGAAGGAAGTCAACCAGATTGTCGCAATGGGATCGGCCTACGATTGCGTACGTGTTGGTCAGACAGACGTAGGCGGATATCTCACTATTTCCCTCAAAATCAATTTTGAAGTGCATGGGATAAAAATAGCAAAATAGCAAAGAAGTGGCCCAGATGACTGAGACTGAGAACAAGGTGACTGAGACTGAGGGAGTATCGGTGTCATCGAGGATAATCAGGTGGAATGACGCATTCATGAATGGATTCAAGGACACTCTTGATAATCTGGTAGAAAGAGTGCCACTTGGAATAAAAGAGAGAATAAACAAGGATTCAGAGAGGATGATTTGTGTATTAGGTGGATTGTTTGTGATATTGGATAAGTTAGTTAAATAGGTTAGTTAAATAAGTTGCTATTATTGTTGCTATTGTTATTATTGTTGCTAGTCATGCAATCTCCCTAACTACATAACTAACTACTATAATAAGATTACTACATTTCTACATTTTCACCCTAATGTTGTTTAGAATTCTTAGAGTCATTCTTGATTTCGTAGATCCAAAACTGGACTATCGTGGTCAGCAACTAAACAACCGTATTATGATAGGGCTGTTTGTGGTAGGATACACGGCCTCAACAGCAATAGGGTGGCTTCTTAGAGACTTCAGCTACATTCTGTACGGATGCGTTCTAACAGCATTGCTAAATGCATTATTGACTGTTCCAGCCTGGAAAATGTACAGGAGACATCCACTGAAGTTCAAGAAGCACAAAAATGAGTAATCAAATTGGTCAATTTATGCATAATATCATCCTAAAACACCTTACTAAACTTCTTCTTACTTGGCTTCACCATTCCACGAATTATCGCATGCTTGGCCCATCCAACCAGAATGGTCAGAACGGGAAACAGAATCAGCAGATTCACCATTCTCCTGATCGTCTTGGCCTCCTCGATGTTCTTGTTTTGCTGTGTGTTGTAGTAGTAGTTCTCAGACCTGAGATTGTCCATGTGGGTGCTCAGGGTGTGAAGGACGTCTCGTAGCTGGTCTATTCCTGCGTCAGTCTCCCTCTCCTTCTTGCTCACGTAGCAAGACATGCTGTAGTAAATGGTCTTCTTTGATGCATTTGTTACCATAATGACGTATTCACCTGGGGCAGTAAACTTCTTCTTGTAGGGCGTCTGTTCCACTTTCTCACCCATTTCGTCAAAGTAGCTCGATTCATCGGTGTCGTCCGAGTCGCCCTCGTTCTCCTTCTTGGCCCTGCTCGATGGCTTCTTCACTGTCACTCTGAGTCCCTTGATGTTTGCTGGTGGCGTAATCTGCACCAGAAACTGCTCGTCTTCTGTTGTCACCTCCTGGACGTACGTGTGCACCTCTTCTACCATGAGATCCCTGTCCCTGTTTACGAATGACTGAATCAAGCCAAACAAAATGGTAAGCATGGGCTAATTACCGTCTTAGTTAAATAAATGGTGAAATGGTACCAATTTATTGCTTAATTCTGTTTCGTACACTAAGAACGTGCTGTTTGAAGGGGTCTCCATTTGCACCAAAGTGCCCTATGATTTTGTCCAAATTATCAAGGTGCTGGACGAATAAACCAGATTGAAACCCAAGTGTCACAAATGATCCGTACTGTCTGTTCAACAGGTTCTTGAACGTATCCGAGTCCTTCTTAATCAGCAGTGTCTCCACCAGTGTAAGCAGGTAGACCAGGTTGTTGTAGAAGTACTCACTACCAAACTTATTGAATCCCTTTAGAACTTCCTTGCTTACCAAATTGGTCAATTCCTTCTTATTTTCATCACTGTTTTCCATTGGATAGAGGAAGCCAATCATCACGTTGTAGTCATCTGGTCTCTCTGTCTTCTCAATGATCTCCCTGTACGTCAGAATGTGTCCTGTTAGACCGTGTTTGGTTGCTGATTCTTCATATTCAACAGGATCCTTGCTGTTGTAGTAGAAGATGAGAAAGTGGCACTCAAACTTGTTTGTGACAGTCTTCATCAGGTTATGGAACATCTTCCTAGGCATATAGTGATATTGGTGTTTATAACGGTATTCATCACCCTGAATATTGTGAACTGCTATAAAGAGGTTGTCTTGTGCTACGCCAATCTCTTCTTCCTCAGCCCCAGTTGCTATCAACGCATCCAACTCCCTGGGACTCAGATTGCTGTAGTCTTCTCTCAGTCCGAATACTTCGTTACTTATTTTTCCAGTTAAGCACTGGCTGAATTCACCAATTTCAAAAAGATATTTTCTAACGTGTGTCCTCTTAATGTGGTACTTCTTATCCAGTTTGTTGTTTATGAAGAGTAGTAGTGTGATAATAAATACAACTAGCGTGATAATACCAATGATCAGCAGAAGAATGTCATGTGATGGTTTTTTGAAGAATCCTGTTTTCATTAAGGGGGTATTTGAGTAGTCACCAGAATAGGATCCAATTTAGTAGGGTACAATTCTAGTAAGATATTTGTGTATGAATAAATTCAACCTAATCAATTGAATGACAGACAGAAAACCACCAGTAAAAATAACAGCGTGTGATAAAGTGGACGAGAATCCATTTGTGAGAGAGTACGAGAGGAAAGAGAGCAGGCCAGTGGTGAAGGAGAAGGTAAAGAGAATTTTGAAGCTGGAATTGTTGCAAAGAAAAATAGTCAAGGCGAATCCAAAGAAGACACAAAAAAGGAAGTCAGGAATCGTGGAAGACGTGAAGATAATAGCACAGAATGAGATAGAATTCAACAGGGATGGAGAAATCAAGTACTACGTCTATCCATGCACAATAGAGGGCACATTTCTATCACACCTGGCATCTGCCCTAAAGTGTGCCCATGATAACTACAAAAACAGCCTGAAATATTTCTACGTGAAATTGAACAGGGGTCTAATCAAATTTGAGAGAGAAATATCCTGTACCAGTGATATCAAAAGAGATTTGATTGAGAATGACATAATGCACCACAGTATCAATGGGAAGATTGTGGTGACTGATACATCAAATATGATGGTTGATATGCTCTCCAATCTAAGAAGAAGCAGAATCAAGGAGTGTATTGTCCTATCAAGGGATGAGTTTGAGTATGGATCAGTAAGGATATTTAGGGTAAAGGAGACCAAGATAATCAGAATGGGAGAGACAAAACGATACTACTACGAGACAAGTGGAATAATGTATTTGGAGGATATTAAGACAGAGGAGTATGAGATAGTCAATATTGAATAAATAGCCCATGGCATTATTTATTGAAAGAGTAGTTGGGTTTCTTCTAAGTCCAGTTTATGACACCAAGGGAATACTTGAGAATGAAAGAGTGGTGAATGTGACTGAAAACAGTCTGATTGAGGTAACAACGAGGGAATTGGAGGAGAATCAACCTGTTTTGAACAATTCCACGGTGTGTTTGATTGGGTTGTCTGTGCTTTTATCAGGACTTGTGTTGTACAGGACGATCAATTGTGTGATTAAGAGAAGGAGATCAGGATCAGCTGATTTGTCAAGAACGATTTAAATGAAAAAAGTTGAACCTGATATTGATTTACTAATATGGTGTCTTAAAGAGTGAAATAAAGAACCCCATGTTCTTCTTCTTTAACATGATATACGGGGTTGGTTTCCTTCCAGTATTCAAAGTGATTCATAGGATGATTAATCAGAATGAAACGGCAGAAGAAGTGATTGGGACAACCACTGCAGTACCTGATCCATCATACTCTACCTTAAACGGTAATGTTCCATGGATTATTGGAATTTGTTCGGCATTGTCACTTGTGATGATCTTTGGTTTGATTAGGTGTCTAATCAGAGGAAGAAGATCAAGAAGAATTGATATTGGTCTGAGTGAGATGAACACAGCTGCAAATATGAAATGAATGAATTGTATAACATATTTGTATCCAGTATTACTTTTTCAATAACTGATATTTATACCTGTATTTGATTCAACCCATGTTTTACTTTTATTCAATGGTATTTGCCTACTTGTTGAGTCCAATATTCAATCAAATTGATCAGATCAAACAGAGGAAGCCAGTGAATTTCACAAATGCGATCGACTGGCATTATGGTGGCCAACAACAGAATCAACAAACCAGTTTACCTGAACACAACATTTCAATCTGTATTACAGTGATATCAGTTGTCATTGGAATTGGATTGATCATTAAGCTGATATCGTATATTCTAAGTAGAAAATGCATGCCAGCTGTACCACCAGTTGATGAGACAGAGATGATTGATTATTATTGATTTTACAATTTGCTATCCTACTGATTTAAGCTTATTTTACTAATAAAACGTGTTTTGATCCATGGATGGCCAATAAAACAGAAGATCATTTGCTTTTAGATGTATCAAATCAGGTAATGGATTACAACACATTAATCTTGATACTATCATTAACAATAATAGGCGTATGTCTGACTACTTATTGTGCATTATGGTGCTATTACAAGATAAGAATAGAAGGTGCAGCATTATTGATACAGGAAGTAGAAATGGAGATGGCTATGCACGATAACAACAGACAAATGAGCATACGTTCACGTATTAATTAATTAATACTTGTTTTTTAAACTATTTTTTAATCATATTCAGGCTATGTTGAATCTTAAGAATGAAACAATTGCTGTTTGTGAAATACAAAGGGAGTTGGTATTTGGATTGGTGTTTGTGATCATGTTTCTAGTTGGATTACTGTTTTATTGCACTTTATGGCATTGTACTTTTATTGCATCAAGTAATAGAATTGTTCACAGTAATCAGCGCAATAATCCAATTTACCAGCCTGATTAATCATAAATTGCCTATTGAAGATGTTAAACAATTTGTAATTATTCTAATCACCCCAGTAATATAAATGAGTAAAACATTTAAAGACAAAAAAATAACTCGTGGGCAAATACAAAAGAAAATAAACGAGGAAAATAGGAAGGAAGCAGAGAAGATTGAAGCAGAATTACGCGAGGCAGAGCGGTGGTACGATCCAAAACGGGTTACGAAGTGCGATATACGAAAAGTGCGGGACATTGATACAGTTAAAAAGAAGGAGATACTTCGTAAGAAGTACGAGGAGGAATACAACAACATGTGATAAATTTATTGCTTACTCAATCGTAGAAAGGCCTCCTTGTTGATGATTTCAATGTTTTCGTCATCCGCTATTTTTACATAGGATTGGAGACTTCTTTGTATCGTAGCACTGTATTTCTTGTTGTTATACGTCAAATAGAGGGTGTCTTTGACTACGTAGACGTCTGAAATGGCATCCATCTTTATTTTATGTGTTACTAGGATGAATTTGTTTGTTTTAAGCATATTTAGGCATAAATACAGAATATTTAGTTTATTCTCACAGTCCTCTGAAGTACGAGCGTATTCTCCTCATTTCATCCACTTCTACGCTCACTTTCTCCTCTTTCAGCATCCCTTCCACCTTCTTAAGACTACTCAGCATTTTTGGCATTTGTTCCATTTTGTCGGCCAATCCACCGTGTTCCCTGCCGCTATAGTTCATTTTGTATCCATCGTAGCCTCTTTCTGCCCCCACATGTTTGTATAACACATTTTCCTTTATCTTCTGTACAACATTTTCCATGTAATAATTTCTGTATTTCTCCAATGTATCCCTCCTTGTAAAACACAAATCCAAATATTTCTCATTCATCTTATCCACCTTCTTTGGACTCACAGTTTTATCTGTTTTCTCTGTTCTCTTCTCCAAAATACTCTCCATTTTCTCCAATAAGTCCCGATCCTTCTTTCCATCTCCTACTAATTTTCTAACCTGTTCCATTATTATTCCGACTGACTCCACTTTCACCTTACAAGTATCATCCTTGTTCTCTGCCACTTTCTCATTCTCTATCTTCTTTGGTGGCTTAATACTCTTCTTCCGTCCACTTTTTTTCAAAGTGTTTGACAATTTTCTCATGGGCCTTTTTGAATAATCTTTTTTTGCCTACAAATGGCAGTATCAAAAATTAAAAGAGCCCAAACCAATAAAAAGAAACAGAAAATAACTAAAACAGAGCATAATGAAACAATAGAATACGTCAGCATCATAGACAAGTCATCCATAAACAACGAATCAGTACAAATCATCTTAAATGAAATTGGTGCTGATTTAAGTGACGTAATATCATCAGATGCGTGCATTGATACCATGAAATGTATTGTAGACCAATGCAAAGCAACTGAATTACTTGAATTATTCTGCAAAATCAACTTAGAATGCATCTACAAATTTGCTGGAGCCAAGAATATCGAAAATATTCTTGCCAAAATGAATGAAATCAACCAGACCAATTGTACAGACTCATTCTGCAATACTGTACTAGAGAAGTTCAACCAAATTGACATCAACAACCTGATCAATGATGAAAACAGTTCTCATGCATTCAGAAAGCTCCTTACACTTCTCACTGGCAAAATAATCTACAAGAATGACGTGGTTTCTGGATTCCACCCAGATAACAAATTCATTCTTCAGTTCAAGAAGAGTGTCCTGCTCCATTACGTGTTTAGGGAGAACTCAAAGGATACTGTTTGGATTGGACTGATGCATTTCATTCAGGCAACAAAGAGCCAGAAATTCATCAAAAAAAGCATTGATTTCATGATTGAGAATGTTAAAGAGAGAAGGAAGAAGAATGGGACTGAACTAATCTCTAATTTCATGAGAAATAAGGCATTCTTCTATGAGAAAGTGGCCGAGTTAGCAAATGACTCGAATAGTGCACTTCTGGTTGATTTTATCAAAAATGACCTAAGAAGCCTACAAATCAAGCAAAATTATCTAGTACAGAAAATACTAAGGCATAGTAGAACAAATCTGATTGAATACCTTGATATTGATGAAGACTGGGGGAATAACGTGTTCATTGCTGCTATGATCAATCTCCTGAATACAGGAAAGAGCAACATGGTTGAACAGTTCATAGGAAGAAAGGAAGGAGTAGCAAAAGCAGGTGTATTCTACACATTCATCCTAGAAAGATATAACAACGAAGTAGATACGAAATACGTTGATTTGGTCTGCAAAATGCTACAAAACGGCAATGATGGTCTCGAGAACACTGGCAGCAACAAGATAGCAGGGGATTTCGTGAAATATTTCAACAAGAAAATAATCAACAGCAAAGCAGGAAAGAAGCTGCTGATGGCATTTGCTGAGTCGAAATGCGACCAGGAGATCGTGAGCGGCTTCTTTGACCAGAATATCGAGTTATTTTATGGAATTGAAAAATGGGATAATCTTCATAAATTCATGCATAGAGTTGCAGCAGTCACCAGTGGAAAAACGAGAAACAAGGCATGTGAAATTCTGAGAAAGTCGAAACCGTAATTTGGTACAAATATTTCACCCATGTCCGCACTCACCTCTTTTGATGCTTTCATTAGGGCTCTTTTGCTGCTTGTAGTCACCGTCACAGTTGCACAGCGTAGATTCCCGTCCTTCTTTGAGAAGAAAGAGGGTACATCCAGCATCTACACCAAATTGACGATTGTGGGAGAGAGACTCAGCCTCTACGTCTCCCTCATCCTCCTCTACCACAACATTAGGAAGTTTGTTGGCTTCTTCGTATAAAACAACTAGATAAATAGTCAGGTGGTATCCCTGTTTACTCCTTCTTGTTCCTCAGTTCCACGTACTTCTCTTTGATTATTTTGTATTTTTCAATCATGTCATTTTTCCTACTCAATTCCTTCACCAGTATCTCCTTTTCTCCTACCACTTTCCTGTACAATTCCTCCCACAATTTCACTTCCTCTTTCACCTCCAAAACAAGTCTAATTCCCCTTTCTACTTCTTCAATTGCCTCCCTACTTGCATCCTGACTCCTCTGATGCTGCTTAATCAACTCATTGTACCCTGTTTCTGCCTCATTCAGACGCACCTTCATCTCTCTCTCTTCCTCTCCCTTTATTCTATCAAATTCATCCTTCAATTTCGTGTATTTCTCGTACAACTCGTCGTACTCCTCCTTGATATCACTCAGTTGAACCTGTTTAGTCTGAATAGCCGTCTGGGTGCTATCCAACTCCAATGTGCTATTCTGCTTATTCTCCTCCTCTTTTACCCTGTTCAACTCCTCCTCCTGTCTCCTACACTTTTCACCCATTTCTTCCAATCTCAGCCTCATTTCCACCATCTCATCCATTTTCTCTTTTTCAGCCCTGCTCATTTCGTACTTCTCTTTCTCACCCCTCTCTCTCATCTGCCTCATTTCACCAATCTGCTTCTCAATCATCTCCTCCTTCTCTTTCATTTCCAACTCCTTCTCTTCCATCCTGTTCTTCATCTCCAAAATGTCATTTGCCTGTTCCACTATTTTGTGTTGATACACCTTCTCATTCACCTCATTACACTCCAACTCATTAATTCTGTTACTGTATTTCTCAATTAGTTTTATTAAATCAGGATACGTATAGTCATTCAAGTCAGTCTCAATCAGCTGATTTGTGTACAACTTGCTTCTGAATTCCACCAGCTCATTCCTCTCAATGATCTCCCTCAGTTTCCTGTTTTCTTCAAGGAGTAGTTGAATGCGTCTCATAAATCAGGGCTAAAAATAAGAAGTGTATTTTACATGTAGTGATAGATCAGTCATATTAGTTTAATAAATTGGTGTCATAAATAGGGGTAAATATAGTGAAAATACAATAACCTGAAATGCCCATTTTGAACCCTCATTTCTTCCACGATTTACCTAATTAGTTTAGCAGTCACTGTACTATTACAGTAGCCACCACCCTGATCAATATCTCTGTTGCCTCTTTTTTGAAAAGTCAATTCTGATATTGTCACCAGGCTGAAGACTGCCCTTGTCTTCCAGCATCTGCTTTGCTTCTCGTGCATCATCGATGCTATCGAATGTCACAAACCCAAATCCCTTGCTGCGCCTGCTATCCCTGTCCTCAATGACGGTGCAATCGAACCTGAACTTCCCAACGTGCTGGCACAGGACACTTCTGAAGTCATCGGTGGTCATGTCGCCCAGGCCAAAGATGATCAGCACCTCACTTGGCTCACTGTCGTATCGCCTAGGCCCACGTCGATCATCCTGCCTGTAATCATCTCTCCTGTAACCATCTCGATCATCTCTCCTGTAGCTGTCTCGATCATCCCTTCTTTCATCGTAGCGACTTCTTCGATCATCGTACGACATCCTTGGTCTCTCATCCCTCCTATCGCGATCATCTCTTCTTTCTCCCCTACGATCATCGTAGCCACCTCTTCGATCATCTCTTCTGTAACTGTCACGATCATCGTATCCGCCTCTACGATCATCCCTCCTGTAACCATCTCGATCATCTCTTCTGTAGCTGTCTCGATCATCTCTTCTNGGCCCACGTCGATCATCCTGCCTGTAATCATCTCTCCTGTAACCATCTCGATCATCTCTCCTGTAGCTGTCTCGATCATCCCTTCTTTCATCGTAGCGACTTCTTCGATCATCGTACGACATCCTTGGTCTCTCATCCCTCCTATCGCGATCATCTCTTCTTTCTCCCCTACGATCATCGTAGCCACCTCTTCGATCATCTCTTCTGTAACTGTCACGATCATCGTATCCGCCTCTACGATCATCCCTCCTGTAACCATCTCGATCATCTCTTCTGTAGCTGTCTCGATCATCTCTTCTGTAGCTGTCTCGATCATCTCTTCTTTCTCCTCTACGATCATCTCTTCTTTCTCGATCATCCCTTCTTTCTCGATCATCTCCACCTCGATCTGTCACTGGTCCCAATACCGCATCTGCTTTGGATTTGAACACCTTCTCCTCCTTCTTCTCTTCCTCTTTCTCCTCCTTCTCATCCCATCCAGAATACTGAACTTTCTTTGCTGGTGCCATGGGTAAAATTTGCACTCTTTTTTCAGTCACTGCCTCTCAGACGAAGACAGCCCCAGAATCTCATTTTGGATTCGAGTCACCAGGAGAATCCGCATGGCATTGGATCGCTCACTCCTGGTCGTAGACGCATCGAGAGCCCTCTCGTAGTGGACAGTCTCCTTCGTCTCATTTCCAAGCAGAATATGCAACTTATAGCACATTTTATCCAACTTAAGTGCACCAGTCAAAATATCCATTTTCTTAGGCGACCTGATTNTTCTCATCCCATCCAGAATACTGAACTTTCTTTGCTGGTGCCATGGGTAAAATTTGCACTCTTTTTTCAGTCACTGCCTCTCAGACGAAGACAGCCCCAGAATCTCATTTTGGATTCGAGTCACCAGGAGAATCCGCATGGCATTGGATCGCTCACTCCTGGTCGTAGACGCATCGAGAGCCCTCTCGTAGTGGACAGTCTCCTTCGTCTCATTTCCAAGCAGAATATGCAACTTATAGCACATTTTATCCAACTTAAGTGCACCAGTCAAAATATCCATTTTCTTAGGCGACCTGATTCCACTCCTTCTTTCTGAGTATTCCACTGCCTGATACGTGATCAGGGCGTATCGTACGTCAATTGATGGATCAATGAGACCAGTCAGGGCAGATATCCTCTGATCGTCCTCGTTCAGCAACGAGTGCTCCATCAGAACACAGATCAAATTGATGAAACAGTTTTCATTTTTCAGGCTACTGAATTCACCCAATTTGATTCTACTGAAGACGGAATCAGAGTATTCGACCAGTTCGACTGAGGCTGATTCAGATCCACCAACAGCCAACTTGATCAGGTTGATCAGTTTGTGGTGCATCAGAATCACCCTTTCAACAGGTGTCAGGTCTCCATTTCCAATTTTCACCAGAAACTCCTTCTGCTCCTCAATTCGCCCTAGCTTATCAAGCACCTTGCTGTACAGAAATGGATGAGTCTCAGACTCAGTGACCAGGCAGGTCGAGATGCCGTGGTAGACAGCAACCAAATCAACCAGCTGCCTGTTCGAACTGCTTCTGCAGCTGCCAAAGATGTTCTTGGCCCATTTCAAATTGCCCTTTATGCACTCATCCATTCCCAGTTTGAGGGCACTTCCAAATGACTCAGAATCGCAGCCAAGCAGGTCGTAGAAGTCTCTCGTCTTCACGTCGCTCACCCTTGAACTGTACTTCTCCACCATCTTCCCACACTCCTCTTCCACGTACTCCTCCAACTTCATTTCTGCCTCCAAATTGTACTTCCTGCTTTCAGCAGCCTCTCTCTTCACGTCCAGCATCGTTATGAACAGAATGGCCCTAAATGCCTCCTCCTTGTTCTCCCCCCACTTTCCGTATAATGCCCCTGTTATTTCCTCACCACTGTAATTGCTCAGAATCCCCCTATAATCTCTCTTCTTGAACATTCTTCTTATTCTCTCCTTCTTGCTTCCTCCTCTTTTGAAGTATCCAATTGCCAGACAGACTGCTCCAACTGCCACTGCTGCAATTATCCTCTTATCGCTCTTATCCATTGGGGCTGCCACAAAACAGTCTCAAATCTCAAAATGCTCCTGATTCATTTATTCTTAGGCTGATTCTATTTGCTCTATAATTCGTCTACTTAGGCAGCTGGGGCTGCAACAGGCTTCTTAGCCTTCTCATTGAGGTTCTTGGTCGAGAACGAGTCTCTCGTCGACAGCAAACTGTACATTGGGTCACACGTGTTGTCACAGTCAGCGTACTTTCCTTCTGTCGTCTGCATGAAGTCAGAACATGGCCTGCAATTCAGCGCCTTCGACTTTGGCTTCTCGTTTGGCTTTCCTTCTGCTGCGACCAGGTCTCCAGCACTGTTCACCTTCACGGAGTATCCTGGCCTCTTGAAGAACGACTTGCACAACTTCTCTGGCAGTATCACGGTGTATCGTGGCTCCTCGTAAACCAGCATCAGTAGAACAATTCCATCTGCATTTGAGATCTCAGCCACGTTCGAGAACACGTTCATGTTGTACTTGGCATTTCGAAGCCAGTCATCCAGGGCTGCCTTCGTGTAGCAGTTCTTGCTTCTCTGGTCCAGCTTCTGGACGCACGTCTTAGGCATTGGCTTGCTCATCTCAGTTCGAATCAGCTGCTCCACGTTCGAAGCCACCTTCACGAGTCTCTTCTTCTTTTCAGCAACGCAGTTTGCCAGCTCAATTGGATCTGGCTCGTTTCGTTGCACCTGTCCGTCAATGGCTGTCTGCCTCTCCTGCACCGCCTTCTGGCACTCCGCCTGTGCCTTCAGCTTCGCTGCCTCTGCTTCCGCCTTCAGCCCAGCAAGCTGCTGCTGTACCTGATCTGGTGCTGCCATTCCTGCTGCCGTGAATACCACTGCGAGAATGCTGTAGATGCTCATACGACTCATGATGCTAAACAATCTGCATTTTTAAGACAGAAGATAAAACAGTGTTTCATAACAAGCCACACACATCTGAAACGGGGAGTAGGGGTAGTTATGTAGGAGATGGATAACTAGGGGTAGTTATGTAGGAGATGGATAACTAGGGGTAGT
>LWDP01000025.1:0-29456 GCA_002087915.1 Enterospora canceri
CACTGCAATCATGGTTGTAGCACCTGAACGCCATTCCATCTTTGTTGCGGGTGTATGGCTTGCATACCATGTCAACAGAGCACGTTGGACATGCAACCACTCGCTTCAACACTCCTCTAACTCTGAGGAACTCCACGAGACCCGCAACAGGCCCATTCATAACAGGTTCCAGCACATTCTGGTAGTAGCTAAACATAAGGGTAAAAACCTACTAAATATAAAGGGTGGATTTTTACCTTAAAATTTCTAAGGTCCCTTTTTTTCCCCACGTGGGGAAAAAAAAGGACATGATCCATTATATTGTATAAATGGATTCTATATACATAAAAATACGTTAATAATTATAATATTTTGATTGAATGAATTGTGTAAACACTATAACTAGAAATATTTGTATTATTTACATTTCTATTTATGACAGTTTTATAAATACTTATTATAATATTGTAGTTAATTAAAACGTATCCAAACAAACTAATTAAGTTAAAACATACAGCAGTTGATTTTTATTCTATGCGTAGTTGTATAGCAACACTTTGCAACTTCTCTTGTTTCTTTAAATGCGCAGATTTACAAATATCTTCTTTTTCTAACAAAGTTTTGTTTATCTGATATTGCTAAGTGTCAGTTTTATTCTCTCAAACCAAACATTTAGTTAGCATATTTCAATTTTAAATAAATTATATTGGATAACTTTTTTGATTTTTTATGTAAATAAAAATTTACTTTTTAAAACATATTTCTTAACTTACATCTATGGTTGGAATAGTCATATATGCATTGTATTTTTGCATTTATAATTATGCACTTTATTTAATGTTTTTCTTTATAATTCTTAAAAAAACTAACCCTATATGTGCTTTGAAAAACCACCATATACTAAAATTGCAAAAGAACTGTTCAACCACAAAAATAGGACACAACCTGAACATAAGACACCCAACACCTTCATGTTACAAGTTGAAAGCTCTCTGGATAATTTCTTTACAACCACCTTCAAGACTTTCATGAAAAACAGGTCTTTCACTGAATGCGGTGAATATGAGTTTTCTCAAGTCATTGAACGTATCAAGTTTGTGTATATAATGGCTCTAGTACTCAATACGTATAGGGTTTCTGCAATCACAGACATTGTATGTGCATTGTCATCTAAAATAGCCAAGAAAAGAGATATTGTATTTGAAACACAGTACATAATCACAACAGAAACTAAAACACATACAGACATTTCAACTAAGACTCAGATTATTGATGGTGAATTATACAATATCAGAATTGTCAAAAAGAGCACAAGAATCAATGAGCACTATAAAGGGATTAAAGTCTGGAGATACGCAAATATGCAGGATAAAGAATACGCTATGAAAGTACTGGATGAAGAAGCAGAAATAATGAGCAAAATAATTGTAGATGATACAGAAAATAACAAAATACCTGAAGATGAAATAGAAATCAACAAAATAAGCACAGTGGAAACCAAAACACAAACGAATAATGACATTCAGAATGTTATTGAACGAACCATTCATAACTTGTTAAGGAAGAATTCACCTACTGCAGCAGAACAATTCCTTTTAAAACAAGATGATCTTAATCAATTATCGCCAATAACAAGAAATATAATACCTGAACAGAGATTACAGAAAGAATTGGAGTCAAATGCCATGAAAACAACAACAGACATAAGATTCAAAAACTTTTCTAGTTATGAGAACACCACCTGGAATTGCATTTGGAAGTTTATTGAGATTTTCCCACTTAAGCAAGATTATTACAAGACAATCTATGAATCACAGTAACCAGTACCAAAATGCTTGTTAAACGCGCCTATGTATTTTTTATTGAATTCTACCCATATGAAGGCCCTTCAACAACTCAAAGAGCACATTCTAAAGAAGAAGTATCCAATTGTTTTACAGGGTCCCCCTGGCACTAATAAGCTCTCTACAACCATCAATATGCTACAGAAATACAACATCAAATATAAACAAATTGATATTTCTGAAATCAGATACCAGCACAAACCACTCATACCCTGTATATACATCATTCAAAACATAGAGAACAGTGATGTTCTTGATAAAATAACGTATTTCAAGAACCTGATTGTGATATCTGATGTGTTTGTCAGTAGAAAGAGACATGAAGTCACTTTGATCACAGTCACCCCACAATCATTTCCTGGTAAAACACGGAAAGAACTTGCAACAACCAAAGAACTCCTTGAAGATGAAAACACACTGTCGATATTCAGACTTGCTGGTAAAATATTCCACAAGAAATGCACTGGAAAGCAGATTGATTACCAAAATAGCAAATTCATTTATTACTTTAACAATAGCAGCAAAGAGGTTAAGGAAGTACACGAAACTGACACTGTTCAATCAAAGACAAAAGACAGACGTAAAATAATCGAAGAATCAACCGATTCGTTCGATTTGGAGACAGCGACACTGCCACTTCAGCAAGAAAAATTGGCACCTGACAAATTTAGCAAATCATTTTCAGCCTCAGCCATGCAAGACGTATTTTACGCCAATTTCCACAATTTCGTGGATATGAACAATATTGTAGATTTCTATGATATTTTATCACTAACTGACATACAACAGCACCAACAAATCACATTCGCGCTCTTTGCTTCTCAGAAAGGCGCAGTCTGCAAGAAGTTCATTCAATTCACCAGAAACAAATTCAATAAACCTGAATAATGTGCCATTTTAATCAGCCCATTGAAAGAACTTGCATTTTTTGTACGATCTGTTACAGCAATAAAACTGTCGCCCTTTTGTCTTCTCAGTCGTCGATGTCTTTTTAACTGCGCCCTTTCCACATTGGCATTGGACGTCTTCAACCACAATTTGCTGCTTGTTGATTCTCTCCTGTTTGGTTTCTCCATCCCATAGAAAGAAGTCGCATTTGCTTGGGTATTCACAGCAGCCGTAGTACCATTTCCCCTTGTTTTTTCCTTTGGTGACTTGTCTGAAATCAGCCTGTTTTTTACAGCCACATTCAACCACTGAATTCTTTCTGTTCTCTGTATCGGATGCTTTGAATCGCTTTGTTGTGCTACTTCTTTTAGTTTCAACAGCCTGTTTTGTTTCCATAATGCGTTTATATTGATCAATTTTGTTTCTGAATTTTATGAAGATCTTTTTGTAGATTCCTATTTCTCTCTGAACCAACTCACGACTGGCTATTTCTCCCTTGCACACTTTCACCAGGTTCTCTTCCATTTCCTTTCTTATTTTGCATTCTGATATCTCCAGTCCTAATAAATTGTATGCATTGATCAAATTGATTCCCAACTCAGTTGGTTTTATGAATTGACCTGATTTGGAGGCATATTCTCTGATCTGTATCTTATTTATATGCTCGTGTATTGTTGCATCGGTTCCTATTCCATTTTTATCCATCAGATTTATCAGGTCTTTCTCTGTCAAATAACTTGGGGCTGTTGTTGCCCCATCTTTGATTTCTATTTTTGAATTCATCATTATCTTACCAGTCTCATAGTTATCTGGGTTTCTTAAATTCTTGTTATTCCACGTATCATAAATGTATATCTTCAGATAGTTCTGTTCTGTTATTTTGAGTCCCTTGCAAATAAATTGCTCTTCTTTGATTCCTGCTTTTGAATTTGGCCTTATTTTTATGACAGTTTCTAAACCACGTGCATCATCGGAGCAGCATGCAATGAATCTTCTTGCAACCATCTCATACACATTTCTATCCTTTCCTGATAGACCAGTTCCACTCTTCAATGGATATATTGGACTATGAGCCTGATCATTATTTTTACCCTTTCTTGGTGTTTTGAACTCCATTTCATTCAGGTATTCTGTGAATTTGTCATCTGCCTTTAACTTATCCAAGATTCTTTGGTATCCAAATCCACTTCCAAATGAGTCTGTTTCTGTTCTTGGATAACTGATATATCCTTGATTATAGAGTTTCTCTGCAATTCTCATTACTTCAGCTCCTGGTATCTTGTAATAGCTGGTGCATATCTTTTGAAATTCAACTGTTCGTAATGGAATTGGCTTGAATTTTGTTTTCTGGGCGCATTCCACACTTTCTACAATAAAATCGCATTTTTCTATTTCGTTATAGAAATGGATCACGCAATTTTTATCAAACAGGTTGCCTCTTTTCCATGTGAATTCATTTCCATTGTCTTCAGCAATCAGCGAATAGAACTGTTCTGGAACAAACTCGTTGATTTGCTTGTGTCTCTGTACTACGAAATTAAGTGTTGGTATTTGGCATTGACCGTACGAAATCACCTTCTTTTGGTTTCCAAACTTCTCAGAGAGTGCCATGGTTTGGAGACGACTAAAAGCACTTCCGCATCTCAAATCCAGTTCCATTCGTGCTTCTACTGCGTCTGATTCATTCTGGTTTATTTCCTGTAGATTGCTAAATGCATTCATTATTTCATGTTTGCTAATTCCTGAGAATCTGGCTCGTTTGACCAGTGTGCTACCACATAGATCCTTTATCTGCTTGCCTATATTCTCTCCTTCTCTATCACAGTCTGTCCATATTACAACCATATCTGCCTCATCTGCTAATTTTGTTATATTTTTCTTGACTCCGCTCAAATCATCTCGTACATCTCGTGTTATTTCACCATCAAACAAGTCGTATGGATCCGTATTCCCCCAGTTTCTGTACTCTGGTGCAAAATTCAGTTCAACCAAATGTCCCAATACTGAGGTAAAAACCATCTGATCTGCATCCAGCTTGAAATTGTGGTTCATGCAATACTTATTAGGTGACTTAGTTGTAACTACACTCTTAGACAGTATTCTTGATATTGATTTGGCTACAGATGGCTTCTCAGCCACATTTACAATTAGCATTTTTAGGGTTACTCAAAAACAGCTTTGCATAAACAGACTAAAATGAATTAAGCATGAATATATTTGATAAATTGAACATATTTAACCAATCATACTGATTAATATCACATTTATCAGATAATCATGACATTGACACTGATCAATTATTATTCCCCTCTAATACAGATTACATATTCGTAATATACATAATATTTACTATTCTGAATATAAAATAACAGATAATAAACAAACAATGTCGTTTAGTAACACATCAGAGGAGAATGCAGTTATCCCAATAACAAAGACAGAGACTGATTCCAACACAAGCGAACTGAAAATCAATGAGGAAACAGAATGTATAATCAATCCAAGAGATTGTGAGAAAGGTCGTGTAAACAAACTGATTTCGCAATACGAGAAGAAGAAATTTCTCATTAGGAGCAAAAATGATCAAATTAAAATCAATCTGTCATTTAAACCAGATAAGGTTGACAATATTAGTAATGGTGGCATTGTGGAATACACACATTGTATAAAAGCATCAGAACTATCAAAATCAATCAGGGCTACCATTGAAAGGCAGATTAATCAAAGAGCTGCAGGGTCATTAGGGCAAGATGTCTCGTTTCCAGAACAGACAGAAACTGGGGTCTTGACTAAAAAGAAAAAGACAAATTCAACCTGATCGTTTTCAACAAATTAATCAATATGTTAAAACGGGCTATATAATCACAAAATCGGTCACAGATGTCTATATTGAAGTATTTTCAAGGTAAACCAAAGAAATGCTTGGTTACAATATCGTATTTTTTGGTTGTGTCTCTAACACCATCTTTGAAGAATATTAAACGAAAAGCGGTACATGTTTGTTTGGAACAGGCAATGAACGTAAAAACAAATTGAATATCAGTAGATGCTACTGTCCGGTTTGCGTATCGTATCTCGCATTGCTAGTAGAGTTTCAGGCTCATCAGCTCGTCTCGCACCTCTTTCTGACTAGCACGATTGCTTCCTTAGTTTCATTGTCTGATCCCTTGAATATTATTGGCATATTTTTGATAAGAAATTTAGTAGCATCAGATGTCGTGAGCCTGAAATTTTACGGTAAAATTTGTTGCGTTTGTTTTTATATCCATCAGTTTAGGAGGGAACACAGCATTAGATTTTGCTTAATGATCATCCTTTGCTCAGAACCACATTTCAGGTCAATATTGCCGTTGATCAATACTGACGACACTGTTGTATCTTGTGCACATACATCTGATTATGTATGTTGTACTACATTAATCAGTGATCATGGCGACTTGTGCTTCAAATTAAAGTAGTAGAGCTCCTAAATCAATGAGCAATGTTAAAATCTTCCTTTCTTTGCCCCTTACTAAAAATGTGGCAAATCTATATTGCTTTAATATCGAGTGCATATCATTTTGAACTGGAACAATGTGGTGATATAGTCTATGTTGCGTTGAAACCTGTTGTACCTGACGAATATTTCTGTAGACTTGCAGATACTGACATTGTTAAAAAAATAATCAAAGATCAAAATATTGATCTGGGATATAACCATCTTATAGATACAGCGGATCAGTTTGCATCGAATCTGATAAAGGACATGTACTTATACTCAAAAACCAGAAACGGCAGGTTTTATAATAGACAGATAGAGGAGTTAAAAACGGTTGGCGAGTATATAAAGAAAACCAATGTGGAGGAAATGAGGAAATACAATATACCTTCATGTTTGACAACATATAAAAAGATATTAAAAATAACCGAGTCAACAGCAGATCAACTAGAAAGAAATGTTGATATAGTTGGCTATGCCGATAAGGCAATAAAATTCAAAACAGAACCAGGCAAAATCAACATTTGTTTCCTTGAAGTATTCAGAGTGACTAACAACAGATCAAAATACTTTCTGTTTCAATTTAAAGACTACATTTATGATAAAAAGAGTGCAAAGCAATTGTATGCGAATTGGGATGCAATAGACAACAACATTCAACTACCAGATGTATACAACAATACATCATATGGCACTATTAGTATAAACAGAGTCATTGTCAAAGCTCTACCAGGTCAAACATACGAAATACCAAATACACGATGTACTAAAGTGATATTTCAAGGTAACATAGAACCAAACGAGAACATCGAAAATTTGCATCAGACAGAGCATGAAGTATTTCAAACGTTGATGTTGATAACTATCAACCCAGCGAATATTGAGGAAAAGGTTATATTGTTAAAGAAGTTACACAAACAGATGGGTACCTTGAAACATCAGGATGATAATGATGTGATCGTAGAATGTCTACAAAATGCAGTTAAAGAGATTAGTGAACAGCTTAACATTAGGAAAATAGCAGCATGGGATTTCATTAACAGGAATTTCTCAAAGTATGAGATGTTAAGGTATTTCTGTATATACAAGCATTCTATTGGTAACTACTATTTTTGGGCCATAGTATATAATACTATGGACGCGGATGAGAATGATGGCAATGCATACTATGACCCAATACAGAATACTCAACTGATCAACTTTATTAAGTTATGGGATGGAATGGGAGAAAGAATGAAAAAAGAAGAAATAATCATGAAAGGTTTTGAAGCTGTAGCCAAGGACATCAAAAAGATCAAATATACAAACATTAAATCCGTATACACCGAAAAACTAAAAGAGATAGAATTGGAAGACTCTATGATTGTGATGACTGAAGAAGGAGAGAAATGGGGAGCTTATTTGATAGCTGGAGTTTGGATGGTATTTGTTGTGGTGTTCACCATAGTCATTCTGGTATACAACATGTATGCCAAAAATAGGACAAAGATAGATAACAATCAAATATGAAACTAAAACATGCAGTTATTTGCCTATTCGAGATATTGGGTTTTGATTTATTGCTATTAATCACTGGAATGTTTTAAAGGAAGAATTAGCATCATCTGCAGCTTAAAATATAAGATAGAATTAGTTAAATTGTAATTCAGTCAATTAGTTACTAATGTATTCTTGATTTATTTCCTATGCCTTCATAAACATTACAAATATTACCCTGAATGTACAATGTGATTCTACCAACATACAATGAATCAAAAAACATCATCTGTATGGTCAACATGCTTATCGCAATATTTAGAAGACTGGATGCGGAGTTTAGGCTGGTTGTGGTGGATGACAATTCACCAGATGAAACGGCATCACGTGTTAAAGCCCTAAACAACCCAAACATCAAAGTGATTGAAAGAGAGGGGAAACTGGGACTAGGAAGTGCGTATATGGATGCAACGAAATACTGTATTCATCCATACACAATAATAATCGATGTTGATCTACAACAGGACCCATTTGACATCATTGGAATGACCAAATACTGCAAGGAATACGACATAGTTGCATCAACAAGATATTCCAAATCACTTAAATATGACGGAAACAAGGAAGTGATGGCAAGTGGGAAGGTATGTCATTGGAAATTTAGTAGAAGACTGATTTCGTCTGTTTCCAATTCATCAGGAAGATTCATATTGGATCTGAAGTCATCAGATTTAACAAGTAGCTTTAGGATCTATAAGACTGAGATATTCAAGAATCTGATTAAGAAAGTGAGCAATAAGGGATTTGGATTTCAATTTGAAATATTGGCCAGGGCAGAATATGAGAACTACAAAATCAAGGAGTATCCAATAACATTCTACAACAGAGCGTATGGGGAATCCAAATTGGGCGCAACTGATATCTACAGATTTCTGGTGATGTTGGTTTATTTGTATTTCTTTCTATAGCAATCATAGGTAATCTGGTAGTGTATCATGGAATAAATACTTGAATAGTCTTTGATAGACATTCTTCTTGATATTTTGTTCAATTCTATTATGTAAAAATCGCAGTTCCTTGATTCTTGTTACATTTAACACATCTTTGACCAATAAATAGTTAATCAATTTCAGGTTTGTGTCTTCGCAATAAAATTGCCTTAATTTTGCTAGATTTGTCTTATAATTATCGTTAACATCAATTGTAGCCCATTTGTCGTCAATAATCACGTCACCATTAATTGTTTGATCCCTAAACAGATCAATATTGCACATTTTATCTAATTCAGGCTCCAGAAATAGACCAACATGTTCTTTTCTAGCAGCCTGATCATCAAATACCGTTTCATTCCTTTTTAATTCTACTCCTTCTTTTTGTAGATTGTTCATCTCATGTGATACCCAACTAAGAAGCCTGTATTTTGCTGAATGTTTTCTCTTGTATAAAAAATAGAACCATAGGGCTGCTTCACCATAACATTCTTGTTTAAATAGATTTCGACCTAATAATTCTTGTATCTTGTAGTTTCCCCTGTATTTGGCTCCTATTTTGCATATTTTATCGTACGATAATTCACTAGACTGCAAATAGACACGTAACTGTAATTCTTCAATCTGAATATTTTTCATCATAGGCCATTTATTGTATCGATTTGCTTCCTCACATTGTTATACGTTTCACATTACACATTATTGAACTGGTTTCTGTTGCAACATAAAGCAGATCAGACGTATTTGAGAACTTGAGATCAATAATTGGCTGACCTATTTCATAGCACATTTTGTCATCGCTTCTTGGATCCAAGAAGTTGATTGTTGATCCATTTCCTGTTGTAAATGCAATCAAATCTCCTTCCACTGTGGCACAGTTGATTTGTGGCTTATTTAATATTGTGTTGTTCTCCTCGTATAAATCAATTATCTTACCGCTATTCAGATCGAAATGCCTTAATTTTGTCATACCATATCCAAGTACCAGTGAACTGTTCCTCTGTTCGTGTTTAGAGCACTCCATGTTTACCATGTTCAATTCATTCCTTAAAATGCCAAAGAATCCGTCTACTGATGATGTGATTGTGCTCTTGTTATGGCTTAGATTTATAATTTTGTCTTTATGACCCAAGTATGTTGTAAATGCGTTATTTTTTGATACAACAACCGAGTTATCACCACATGCACAGACTACGCTTCCATCTGGCATCAACAGGGCGTCTACAATTCCACTTGGTGTCACATCCACCTTATTGTTGCCTAATGAATACGATCCATCCTCAGATGCCGATAAGACTGTATCCTGGTAACAGTGTACTGCTGTAACTGATTTGCTATGCTTATTGTTTGCATTTCTTGCCTTCAATACTGGATCATACTGTATTATTGTTCCTGTATTGGTTCCCAGTACAATAAACTTACTTGAAGCATCCAAAGCTGTTGCATTGCTTGCTGAAAAATCAAACAGGAAATGGTTCTTGAAGAAAGCATGACACTTGTTTTCACTCGTAATCAGAGCCAGATTCTTCTCAGACCATGCACTACAAATTGCCATTCCTTTTACAGGCAGCTCTGCTCTTTCTACCGTCACAAAGTCCATTTTGCACGTGTGTGCGATCTGCTTCTTCAAATTCTTCTTGAAGCTCGTCTTGCAGTCTACAATGTTCCCATCTACGTAGTGCTCCTCTCCATAGATGTATTTCAGCCCACATTCTACCAGATAGTCCACTTCGTATGTTCCAATGCGTACGTCACTGAGCACGTCTTGGCTTTTTATGATTTTTTTTCTTGTAGCTTTTTACGAGTTCCTTCACGTCTCCATCTGTGAGATCGAACATTTTGGGATAAAAATTATAAAATTCATTTGGAATTGGAGCAGCTCTTCAGAATGGCTTTTATAGCCCCAATGACCAGTTTAGAGAATACAGAACCAAAGAAGACGAAGAGGGCAAAGAAGGTTGTTTTGAAGAGTGAAGACTATAAAACACTGAGGAATCAGGTATATACACTCTTCTACTACTCAAACAAACCATTTATATTGACAGAACTAAATTTACAATTTAAGGAAGCAAGGAAGACTGAAATTGAGACAATATGCGATGATTTGACTAGTAAGGGATTGCTTACGAATAAGATGAATGGTAAGACAAAGATATGGTATCTGAATCAGAACAAGTTGAACTATGGAGAGAAGGAGAATTTGGCTAGTACAGCTGGATCAATGGATGCAAGGAAACAGAGTGGAGTGAGTATGGGGGAATTGGAGGAGGTTTATGAGGAAGTGAAAGAGGAATTTAAGATAACTAAAGAGAAAGGAATGGAGCTACGGAATGAAATAAACAGCCTAAACAACGAATTAAGCAATGTGGAGCTTGAAGATGAGATAGAAAAGATGAAGGTGTTTATTACAGAGAATAAGGCGTATGAAAATGTGGAATTGGTTGATGAAGAAGAATACAAGAAGCATAAGACGGTTCAGGTCAAATACAGGAAAATGGAAGCAGAAAGAAAAGGAATTTTGAAGAACATCATCAATAGTGTAAGTGAAGGAATGGGAAAGAGCAAAAAGGAATTTATGGAAGAAGTTGGGATATCAAAGGAATAGTTGGTTACAGCTGTTTTAGTAGCGACATGATCTTTGGGTTTTTGCTGAGTGATTCGTTATAGCACTCTAACAGAAACTGCTGCAATCCAGCCTTATTCAAATCACAGATGTTGAAAATCAGTTCAAATGTCAATGAATTATCGTAGTTGAGCAATTTGAATACGCCTGCATCAATCAATATTCTCTGAACAGTTTGATTATAGTGTGCTATATCAATGAACATTGCCACAATCAAGTCGTAATATTTGGTATCACTCATGTATGGAACCAGTTCATGTAATCTGCTTAACAATTTGCCATTTGCCTGTGATCCATCCATCAATAGAACAAAGTGGAGTGATTCCAATGCTTCTATATTTTCTGTCTTCTTGAAATCATCCAATCCATTGCTGAATGCCTCTGCTGCTGGATTCACCAACTTCTCTAGTGTCTCTCTTGGTATCGGCTTGAAGCTCTCTTCTTTCTTTAAGCTTGCTTCCTTGTTGTATGGTAACCCCTGCATTTTTATGGGTTTCATTCCTCTTTTAATCTTTTTTCTTTCTAGAACATTTTTCAGTCTCAAAAGGCTTCTAGAAGAATTCACCGTAAATGGACGCCCTACTGAGACTGAAGAACGAGTTCAAAAACATCCAGAAGCATCTGAACTACGGCTGCTACGCCAAGCCACGTGGCAGCAACTGGTACAACTGGGATGCACAGATACATCATGATGGAAACTACTACCAAATTGAGCTGAAATTTGGAACTGGATATCCAGCTAAGCCACCCACAGTCAACTTCGTATCACCAGTTTACAACCCAAATGTCTACTATAATGGTGCAGTCTGCCTTGATTTGATCAGCAACAATTGGTCTAGTACCCTTACAATCAGTGACATTCTGAGTGGACTGGTTCAGCTGCTAAGCTACCCAAATCCAGAGAGTCCTGCGAATTCAAATGCAGCCGAATTGTTCAATGAGAACAGAGAAATGTACACAGAAATGGTTGAGGCATCAAACAAGAAGAACAAAAAATACAAAATAGTTGGATATGGAACAACGGCTCTGAATAAAGTGATTTAGAATTCAGGTGTAGGAACAAACTGCTTGTCATAGCTCTCTAACAAATTTGAGACCTTTTCTTCGTTGAATCCACAAATCATGTCAATTGGTTCCAGGTCCACGGTGGTGTAGAGCAGAAATGGCAGTCTTCTGACACTGAATTGGATCATAATTCGCTTCAACAGTTCGTTTGTCTGTGACAGATCAAGAAGGACCACGTAGATTTCTTTATTGGTTGAATATTCGTTGATGAATTGAGTGAGGTTCTTGTATGAGCCGCAGTTTGCTGCTGTAAGCTGTATTAGTACCGCATTCACGCCCAGATTCTTCAACTCCTCTGGCTTACTTACATTTTTGTAAATTATTGAATTCGTTGTTTCCGACATATTGGGGTCTTTAAATACTAATAATGCTGGTAACATAAGAGTAAATTTTTAAATAATCACGTTAACTTTCTTCAATTAATATCCACGACAATTCATTGATGATTTTCAAACTATTTCAGTGCTCTTTCCAGGAGTGTGTTAACTTTGGTCTCATTGAATCCAATCACCTTGTCAACAACCTTGAAATCAGGCAAAGTGCACAGTGCGAAGACTGGGACACTTGATACCTCCAACTTCAATAGAATTTGCTTAACGAAATAAGAGCTGTCATCGGCATTGATCTTAACTACAGTCAACTTCTTATCAAATTCCAGTTTTTCCAAATACTCCTGTAAAAACTTACATGGGGGACATCCAGGTAGTGACGCCTTGACTAGAACGTGTTTTGAATTCACATTATTTAGGCCTGCCTCAGTTCTTGGTTCAATGAACTCAATCTTTTGCTTGGTCTTTCTGAAACTTTCAGTTGCTTTTACTACCATTTGTTAGGGGTGTCATCTGAAGATTCTTAAATTTCTATTTTAGACAGAATATGATAGGTATGTCCACATTTAGGAATTAAAAGAGCAGGTATTAAATAGAGGACATTTTTCCATGGAGATTGACACTCTCAATTCTGTATAAATTCAATTGGAAATTTCTAACAAAATTTACCCTAATGTCTGACAACGGGGATGAATTGGTCAATCTGACATCAAGTCTGAAGAAGTGCTTCCAAATTGCATATAACCACGTTCAGGCAGCACCAGGCGCAACAGAGGTGTACAAGACACTGATACGCAACGAAGAGATGCAACTGGTTGTATTGAGCAAAGATCTGCCAGATAAGCCAAGAGAAATGATTATGGCAAAATGCCAGTCAAATAATGTTCCAGTCGTGTTCATCGAAACAAGAAGTGAGCTTGGAAAACTGTGTCCTACAAAAGTGAAGAATGCAGGTGCATTTGGAATAAAGAACTTCATGTTGGAGACAGAAGAGAAGGCATTTCTGATGAGTCAGTTGAAATAAAGACAATTTAAGCAGTGAGATTTTATTTAATGGTTTTAAAATATGATTCATAGTAAATTTAATAATAATCATTCTGTCAGAAATGGAAGAATTATTTCATTGGATAATTGATCAATGCAACAGACAAACAGTGATCAATTTAATAGAAAACAGTTTAATTTACGGGTTTAAAAGCAAAAATAACATGCACCCTAATGAATAAGAGACAGAAGAGAAATATGTTACTTATTATTGTGCCAATATCAATGCTATTGTTGCTTACCATAGTCTACTTGGTTGCATTAATGAGACCAGAATTATTGATCAACAAAAATAATAAATCGGAAAAGAAGAGTTCTAAGAAGGATTCAGATAAAACACAAAGCAAAAAGAATGATGGTAGACCAAGTAACGAAAGAAACAGTGAGAAAACAGCAAACAGAGAAGATGATGAGAATAAGGAAAAGAATGAAAACAAGAAGAAAGAGGAAAACAAGAGCAAGGCACCAGAAGAAACGGAATCAAATGAGTCAAATGATGCTGAATCAGCCCCAATAGCTAAAGTAGTTGAACAGGTAATAGAGGAGGCTATTGATAAAAAAGTAATAACAGAAGAAGATCAATATCACGCGATTGAAATCGAAGAGGTAGAAGAAAGAGTGAAAGAAGTTGAAAAGACTCCAAGGAAAACAATAGAAGAAGATATTTCAGTAACACCAGCACAAACAATTGAATCAAACGATGCCAATGATCAGGAAGAACTAAGTGATAAAGAAGCAGATATTGAACAAGAAATGATTATTGCACCTGAAGAGAGCATTCAATCAGAAACAATTGAAGTATTAAAAGAATCACTCACTGAAATAGCCAACGAATCACTCAGTGAATCATTTAGTGAACCTGAGGATAATATTGGATCAGAAGTAATTGATCAGGTTGAAGCAGTTACCGAAATATCTAACGAACCACTCAGTGAATCCATTAGTGAACCTAAGTTAATTGAGCAAGCTGATATCAATATTCAGACTGAAATGAACACACAAACAACCCCAAAACCAATAACTGAGATAGATTCAATTGACGAGAGCCATCTAACTAATGAAACAGACCTAGTTAACGAAACAGACCCAAATAATCAGACTCATCCAACTGATCAAACGGATTTAACTAATGATACTGATAGTGTAGAGAGTGACTTCAATCTGGATGAAGTAAGTGATTCAATACTAGAACACGTTCCAAAGGATGATATTGAGAGCCAACATATTTCAGATCACGAATCCATAAGTGATTTTGATATGGATGAAATCAGTGACAACATCCTCACCAGAGTTGATTCTAATCAGCCAATTAATACAACAGATAAACCAATCAGCAAAATAACTGGAATTGCTGTAGAAGGAAGAGACATCAGTGAAATAGCCAATATCAAACCACTGAAACCTAATACTGCAGAAATGATCAATAACCTAACTATAACGAATCTACATACGAAATTAATTCCATTGCTAAGTGCATTATATCAATTCAATGTAGACTCCAAGACAATCATTCTACCAAGTATATTGAAGAGTCATTTGATCAAAAAATGTGGATGGGAAATGAAGATAGACGAATTGAAGGAAACAGGAGAGAAGGAAATGGAAGAAGCATTAGACGGGTACAAGAAGAATCTCAGGCAAAATCAGAATACGAATACAGAAGATATTTCAATTCTGTTAACTAAGGTAGCAATTCTTGGGTTTGTTACTGCTGTATTTGGTGATACAAGTGGTGGAATAGAGCAGAGTACGAATCAGATGGTCGTAGAGAATGTAACTGATCAGATCTACATTCTAATTCAGAATAAGGGATGATTTAAGAATAAAATGATTGTTTGAACACCCTTATAAAATGAGTAACACAGAAAAATATGAGCAGATTCTGGAAAGACTCAAGGAGCTAGAAAATGACATAGAACAGCTGAATGCATTTTCAGGTGAGCTGAACTACCTGAATACGAACGTAAACAAGTTCATAATGAATAAAGAGTAATATTTTAGAGTGTTTTAGGGCCATGTCACCAAAGAAAAATATAAGCAGAGAGAGCATAAATGAAATAAAGAAGTTTAAGAGAGAAGAAAGCAGCAAAATTGATGATGAAGAGAGCACTGAGAGGGAGAATGAACCAGAAACGTATTCAACTACACAAAATGATTCGAATGAAAAGGCACATTTTAAGGAAGTCCTTAAGGGTGAAAAAGATGAAGAATTGGTAAATTCGTTAGAGAGACCCAAAAGACGCAAATCAGAAACAAAGGAAGAAGAATCAACAAACTACAGCGAATTTGTTAATGAAGATTCAGCAGCATTGGCATCTTTAGGTGAGAAAGCATTCAGTGGAACATTCAAAATAGCCAATGCACCTGAACATAGCAAGAACATCTTTGCAGTTGAGCCAGATCAGGAATCAAAGAAGGAGAAAAATGAATCACAGTTTCTAAAGAAGAATTTAGTAGAAGACAGTGAGATTAAAATCAGTACCAGTCGACCTAAAAATGGACTTGAAAATGCAAACTGCTTCAATAACATAAAAATATGCTACTACGACGAACTAGAGATGCACGTTCTAGCAGTTGGAATTGCAATAGTCAAAAACGGAACATTTGCATTTCTGAGACCTGGATTAGTTAGACCACTGATCTGCTTCAAAATCAAAAATAAGAAGATCGAGATGAATGAGGAGACTGGCTGCATTGAGTTCATGAATGCAGGACGTAAGTTTATCATTGAAAAGAACAAGGAGACTGACCAATTATATGAGGTATTCAAGAAGGAGCCAATGAATGAATCCAATATGTCATAATAGCCCCTTAAAAATGATAAAAGAATTCGAGATTAAGGATCATGAACACTTTCTACATTAAAAGACACGTTGACTATAACATTCTGAAGCAGAAAAAGAGCAGTTTGGCCTCCTCCAAGATTCAGCGCATCTTCAAAGAGCATCGTGAACAAGATAGTGAATTCATGCATGTTGATAACCTGGTTCATTTCTATTTCACAGTTGATACAGCTTATTCCAAGCTGTACAGTGACTTTATGAACAAGAAGGCGTTTGAAACTAGGAATTTGGTTGATTCCAAGACTGTTTTTGAAGAGTATGAGGAATTCAATAAGGATATTGCAAGAGAGTTGTTGGTGACGACCACATTGGGCAAAGACGACCTGGTTATCGTACACGACCACGATCTACTGCTCATTGGGAAGTATTTGCCGTGTAAAGTGGCAATGAGAAATGTCTGTTTCGACAGCTTCTTTCTTTACAGGGTGCCATTCTACGAACAGGTTATTGAAGCAATGCAATGCACCAATGTCACTGTCTTCTTCAAGGAGGAAGACCACTACAATGCATTCAACAGGTTTCTTGAGACGTCCTATGACTTCGAACAGAGTCATAATGGTGTATTCATTGAGAAATACATCAATAAGAAGAAGATGCTTGAAATAATTGAAGGAGTGAAGTGTAAGGAGAATGAGAAGAACAGGGTTGTTTTGGATACGAAATATCTGCTGGATGCTGAGACACTGATTGAGAGCGGAAACCAGAACGTGTTCTACCTGATAAGAATAGAAGTAGATTTCAATGAAGAAATAGATAGGTTAATTCAATACTACCAGAAGAGTTACAGAAATTTGACAATGAAGACAATAAGCAACACTGATCAGCTGATAAAGGCATTCATGCAACAGAATACAGTTTACGTTGGTACAGAATACGACCATTATGCAAAACAATTAGGCATAAAGATGCATAATTTAGAATATAAGCATGAATTACTGTCTATGAATGATGAATCCATAACAAAGAGAAGTGGATACGTTCTAAATGAGTTAGAATACGTCAAACTCTTCGGATACTACAACAAATGTACATTTGATATTGAGAATGAAGAAGAAATGGAACAGAAACAAGGCAGGGCAGAAATAAGGATAAAAGAGGCAATAAACGGCCATGTGGAATCAAAGGGAGACTTTGAGCAACTCAGAAAGAGCCATAGCAAAGAAATTGGCTCAACCTGTGCACGAAACCCAAAAGAAGCCAGAAAACTAACAGATGGCATAATAGCAGAAATGAGGGGAATAAACAGAATACTACTGGATTACGATGGAACATTAAGAGAAATAGAAAAGAATCCATTGGATGCAGTACCAACAGAAGAAATACTACAAATCCTACAGGAAAACAGTGATAGAATCGTATTATGCACAGGTAGAAGCAGGGAGATCTGTGAAAAGTGGTTTCCTATTGGAATACAGGTATATGCTGAACATGGTGGACTATTCAGAGATAAAAGTGGCAAATGGAAGGTATCAGAACATGCGAGAAGGAAGCTGACAGCCAAAGAAGTTGAATCATTGGAAATGGAGAATAGGAATGAATCAGTGATTCATGATAACATAGCTGATATTCTGAAATATTACGCAAAAAGAACACCAGGATGCGTGTTAGAGAAGAAGGAGATGGGATACGCATTTCACTACCGAAATGTCGATTTGCAAAGCACTCCATTTGTCATCAGACACCTTTTCAGGGACCTAGCAAAAGTACAGCGAATCTACAACTTTCTTGTAACTAAGGCAAAAATGAACATGGAGGTGAAGATGGCAAGCAAGAAGGATGCAGTAGACGAAATAGACCCAATGGTGGTTGCTGGAGATGACGTAACAGACGAAGACATGTTCATGGCAGCAAATAGTGACTGCTATACGATAAAAGTGGGAATGGGTAAAACATGGGCAAAATACCACGTGGAGGACACCAGCGAGCTACTGGAGAAGTTGCGGCTGATTCTGGGACTGAAACAGTGAAATTAAAGAAGAGTGGGATCCGTTTTGATTTGTCAAATTTGAATAATTTGCCCCACAAAATGAGAAATGCCTCTACAAACATGAATGAGATTTATTACCAGAAAAATGACTTCCTGGACGTATTCAGAAACAACACCGTCATCATTGTGACCGGTGACACCGGTTGCGGCAAGACCACTATGATTCCCCAGTTCATCTACGACCACTACTCATCCGTATCCAGTAGAATATTTATGATAGGCGTGACACAGCCTAGACGACTGGCAGCCGTGAGCATAGCAAGCAGAATCCACGATATGGTCGCATGCCGCTCAATTGACAATGCTGTTGGCCACAAAATCATGTACGAGAACAATGTCAATAGGGACACTCGCATCAAGATAATGACAGAGGGTGTATTGCTAAAGGAGCTCTACAGAAACTGCCTACTCATGGCCTATGACACAATTGTGCTTGATGAAGTCCATGAGCGTAGTACAAATATTGAAATAGTGGTGATATTCCTGGCACAGATAGTGAAGCGTAGGAAGCAGATGAGTAAGGAACTTAAGGTTGTTCTGATGAGTGCTACGATGAATAAGAACCGTTTTGCTGAGATATTTGCTGAGGATTCAGTTGGATACTTCCATGTCCAGCACATTAAGCACAAAGTAAGCTTATTCTACGATGATAAGCCTATTGACGACTATCTAAGGGGAATATACAGAAAACTAGCATACATTTTCAGGACGGAATCAACGGCCAGGAGGCCAGAGAATGATCCATCTGACTATACTGATAAGGATGGATACACGTATCCAAGGAAACGGAAGCAGATCATGGAAAGACAGCACAAATCGATACTCGTATTTCTACCAGGAAAGAGTGACATATACAGGTTAAAGGCAATGCTTGACCAATTTAGTCATTTGGCTGAAATACTCCCACTTCATTCAGGAATGACATGGGAGGAGCAGCAGAAGATCTACGATACGCGAATAAGGAAGATCATTCTCTCTACAAACATAGCAGAGACATCAATAACGGTGCCAGACGTATTCTACGTGATAGACAGTGGACTAGTGAAACACAAGCATGTTGTTGGAAATGTAGTTCAATACAAAATAACATTCGTAAGCAAGCAGAATGCAATACAACGAATGGGAAGAGCAGGCAGAACTGGGCCAGGAGTGTGTCATAGGCTCTATAGTGGAATTCAATACGACTCATTTGAGGATGAAATACAGCCACAATATACGAGAGAGAAGTTCAATGAGATTTTGTTTGTGCTTCATTCATTTGGCATAAACCACGTTGATAAGACAGTTAAGAAGTATTTCAGCGTAGAACAGGACGATCTGCTTGCTGCGTACGAGGATCTGGTTGCCAGTGGAATTCTGGTGATGAATGACGGGAAGATAGACGTGGTGAACAGGTCTCTCTATAACTACCCCTTGGATTCATTTCACTCATTTACCATTTATAGGGCCACTAAAATGATAAAAAACGAGAACGTGCTCAACATGGTCATTGTGGCCGTCTGCTTCCTGCAGAATGCATTGGAGATCACTCAAAACACCCTCGATCTGCTCTATTCCGGTTCATCCGACTTCATCAGATTTCTGTACATTTTCACCAAATTCAGGCAGTCCCAAAACAGGCGAGATTGGGCTGCCCAATATCAGCTGGGATATAACCGCCTTACTGAAATAGAGAAACTCTGTGAATACCTGTACAGGATGGTTCAAATGGACAGACACTCCCTGAATTGCACCCTAGAAATCAGTATCAACCCCAATGATCTCGAATCATTCAGCAAATTCATCCTCTACGTCTACAAGGACAATATTGCAAAGAGAGCTGGTGATGTGTACGTCTGGAAGGATCACAACCTGTATCGTGATCAATATGGCGTGAACCTGAAGAATGCCAAATACGTGATATTTGATGGAATCCAGCAAATGGGATCCAAGAAGTACATGAAGAATACGGCCAAGATTGACACAGAATGGCTTGATATCCAGAAGAAGATGATGGACGAGAAGGATGCCAAGAGAAATGAACAAGGCTGATCAATACCTCTTTACCACTGCCAAATTCAACAAGAATCCATCCATCACCACTTCGCCTATTTCACGTACAATCGTCTTTCCAGCCTCCTCGTTCTTCACTGAGACGTAGGCGACTCCTTTCGACTGATTCGTCACTTTATCAGTCACCAAATAGACCCTGGCGTATCTCTCAATTTTACCAGCAAAGAGTCTCTCTAGTTCAGCCTGTTTCACAGATGGTGGAATGTTACTCACTCTTATTGAATAGTCATTGGAGAACCTCTTGTACTCATTGGTTATCTGTAAATCAGGCATGAACTTCTCCGTGCTTGTTACGACTTCCTCCTCCTTCTCTGTTTTATAGGAGACAAATGGAATGGGACTGTCCTGGATTGCACCCCTGTTCTTGTTGTATTCTGCTGCAGCAGTGCCAAATTCACTGATTTGTGATCTCAGTTTCACGTTCTCCTCTGATGGAGTGAATTTCTTGGTTAACATGGATTTGGTAGTAAAAATATTGAAATTTATTTATTTATTTGTAGGGAAATCGTACTCAAGTTAATTAGGTTGATAGAGGCATATTAGTACACCACCAGAATTCAAGACAGTACCTGATTCTATAGAACAAAATTGTGAAAAGAAGGGTATCGTAAATGGTAAACAGCAACACGTGTAATCAAGTTGAACTCCACTACAGCAACGATGATGAACGAATCGGATTTGCAGTTGAAGTATTGGGTGTAGAGATGAAGTGCATCAGAAGCAGTAAAACAGAACTGGTAATAAGTGGTATTCCATACACTGGTGCTGAATTCTACACCAAATTGATTGAGACACTCGGCCTGAATACGACTGTGAATGCGTTCAGAAACAGCATCACCAGAATAACAACTAAACCAATTGACTGTAAGTTCATGAAGGCAATAAACTACTATAACGTGCTACGAGATGCAATTGAGAATGGGACACTGAAGAACTACGAATACGTGGTGAATGAGAATCCATCAACGAGGATGACGCCTGAGTTCTATCTCCTGGAAGTGTGTGCAGGTAGAATAAGTGAAATTGAGGAAGTGACTGGAATGGACACAATTTACAGGGAAGTGGTGGAATTTGGAGAGGAAAAGAAGGTTATTTGTAGTGGACTAAGAAAAGAGTACAAAATGGGTGATTTATTGAAGAAGACATTTCTGTTTGTGACCAACTTGAAGGCGGCTAAGTTTGGGACTGAAAAGAGTGAGGGAATGATATGCTGTGGGGCAGAAGACGGGAGAATTGAGGCCATTGGAGTGGATGAGAGCAAGACTGGGATGAGAATAGGCCTAGAAGGAGAACAGGAGTATTTTGGTGGTGTTAAGAGGAGTCAGGTCAGCATGAAGAAGGAGAAATATGGGAAGGTGCTTGAGATGTACAGGGTGGTGGAAGGAGAGCTCCATTTTGGAGACAGGCGTGTTCTACTGGGAAATGAGCCAGTGCGACTGAAAAGTGTCAGAAATGGAAGAATGAGGTGACTTCAGTAACTGGATTTGTTACAGGTAGAATAAACATATATACAGCTGGTATTACAGCACATTGAATCCAATTCTATCAACATTCCTCTTGTATTCGTAGTCTGCCTCCCTGTACTCGTATCTGTGCTTGATTTTATCAGTCAGGTCACTTATTCCCAGTATTCTGCCCAGAAGAGGAGTCTCCTTCTGTTGAATGGGGCCCATTTCAATCTCATCATCAATTCTATTGCCTGTGAAACCCACCCTTAATTTATTGGACTTGAAATATGGGACACTTGAGTTGACTAATTCTGCCCTGGAATACAAGTCAGGCTCTTTTGAGTCAGCTGAGCCATCAGAGACGAACCTGCTTACGAGAGTCAGAAATGTCTGCTGTCTCACAACAAATGGCTCGTCTTTATCCATATCAGTTGTAGAATGGAGAAAGCAGCATCTTTTGCCGTATGGACACGTTCCCTTCTCCCAGAATACGCGACACGTCTCTGTTTTGTATTTTGGGTGCCTGTGGACGTCCCTGAGTTCGACCGAACTGTGACTGAATTGGCACCTATCACCGTATTTACAGACACCTAGCTCACTGAATGACCTACACAATTCTGTTTTATACAGAAATATCCGCTTATTGCTGTAGAACAGCTTCTCATCTGTTGGCTCGTTCTCAATGAACTGTTTGCTGAACAGAATCTTTGGGTCTCCTTTTGGCTCTGTTTTTTTCAGTGACTGTAATGTGTACGATTTTACTGGGCGAATTGGAATATTTTTTACATCGAGTTGGGAGAGGGGTGTTTTTGGCTCATTTTCAGGTATTGGATCCTCTTCGACTGTGCTGCTGGATATGGGTATTCTGCAGACCAAACCTGGCGTCTCTGGTCTGCTCAGCAGCTCCTGAAGCGATCTCGTTCTCTTCCCGTCCTTAAACAGCACTCTTTTCAGAATGCCTATTTTGGTCGCATTATTTTTCAACAATAATTTAAGGTCGTGTTTTAACTGGGTATTTCTCAGGTCAGCATCTCCCTCACCAACTGCTTCCTCGCCCTTCTTCTCCTCCTCGCCTCTTGTGTTGCACCTTATTTCGTTGAATTCCATATGGGTCCCTGTTTGTTATGACTCCTCCACTTTCTGACTCCTTCATTTCTTCTACTCCTCTTTCTGAGGTATCCACTTTCAGTCTATTTATGCTTTTTAAGCTTATTTTCATATCCAATTAACCGTATTCCATTTCTATCTCCCTCTTCTTCTCTCTATCTCCCTCTCTTTTCTTCTTCCACCTCTTTACGTCTGTTTATTGTTTTATTACGTCACCCTCCATTTCATTTCCTGTTTTGGAAATTATTGTGCCATGGACCTTTTCCACTATAAATAAACAGTATATGCATAAGTCATGTTTGTAGCAATTGCATTCTTTCTTCTTGCAATAGCAAAGCAGATCAACGTAGTGAAGATCCCCTGTGACGCACAGGTCGTAGAGCACCTGGACATCGACGGAACTCAGATGGAGCTTGCTGTGGTGAATCCATCGAACTTCCAGGAGCTCATCATGACCCTGAAGGTGTGTGGAGTTGAGAAGGCCAAGGTTGGTGGCTACAACGACCATCTTATGCCAATGGTTCTCTACCAGAATGGTGCAGTGGTTCCATTTGACCCAAACTACCCTTTGAACTACGCATTGTACATCAATAAGTGTGAATGCGACTACAAGGTGATTTGTGCCTATTCCACTGATGGATTCAAGGAGTGCAAATACTACGAAGTGTGTTACAACTTTGGTAAGGCGTGTGATACAACTATCTGTGTACCAGAAAGTAAGCCAAATCCATGTCCACCTGTGCCAATTTGTCCACCTGTACCAATTTGTCCACCTGTACCAATAGTTCCTAATCCGCCTGTAATAAGAAAGTGTCCTTATTACAGTAAGAGAATGAACATTTGCAAGGATCTCAAGAATGGCACCCTGAGAGTTGCCTCAATCAGTGCGAAGACATTCGTGTACGAGGAGCGTGGACCGTGTCTGAGTGTCTATGGCGAAAGCAACCTCGCTTTCGTCGAGAACATCGACCTGAGAAGGAAGTCAGACGGAAGAATCCCTCGTATCCTCTACGACAGGCGATACTTGGANTGTCCACCTGTGCCAATTTGTCCACCTGTACCAATTTGTCCACCTGTACCAATAGTTCCTAATCCGCCTGTAATAAGAAAGTGTCCTTATTACAGTAAGAGAATGAACATTTGCAAGGATCTCAAGAATGGCACCCTGAGAGTTGCCTCAATCAGTGCGAAGACATTCGTGTACGAGGAGCGTGGACCGTGTCTGAGTGTCTATGGCGAAAGCAACCTCGCTTTCGTCGAGAACATCGACCTGAGAAGGAAGTCAGACGGAAGAATCCCTCGTATCCTCTACGACAGGCGATACTTGGAATTCGTAATGGCGTATTTCACCAGAACATTCGGAAACAGGATCTGTCTCTTCGTAGACTGCAAGTCACGCGTGTACATCAACGAGAACAACCACCTTTACGAGGTGATCAACAGAAATGGATCAAATCCATCCTACAGGTACGTGAACCAGGGTGAGGCAAATGAATTGGCAAAGCAGGGGCTCTATGGGGTTGAGTTCAAGAATGACGCCCTTCGCATCCTAAATTGATGAATAAAAGTGTATGAGACCCATTCTACCCCACATTGTTACTCAGGTAGCTTTCAACCAGAACACTCTCAAACTGTAAAACAACCTTAACAATCTCATTATCCGCAGTTGTCCCAAAATGGGCTGAATTGTAGCCATTGAACCAGAACACCCTTTTTAGCTGGCTCCAGGGCACAGCAACCCTCATGTCCCTGATTTGATTCCCTGTTTTGACGCGTATTTTCGTGCCAGTCACACTCCAAATGAGCTCATTCTGCCTGGTTTCTATTTCAGCGTATTTCGACTTGAATTTGCACAGAATCTTCCTGAAGAAGGAGACGTCGACCACAGCCATCTCGTTGCATGGCACATCCACCTCAATCACGTCATTCTGGATGCTACTGTACGAAACACAGGAGACAACTCCATCCTTATAGGTATAATGGAGTGTAATGGAATTTGGTTCCACTACCACCCTGACGTCTATCATATTGGCTCTATTGAACTTTAGTGCTGGTATTGCCATCTTATTCCTTCTGAACTCAATCTCGTCTTCCAGTAGCACCTTACAGGCTGCATTCTGTCTTAAGTCAGAATGCATGAAGAAGTCTCTATTCAACTTTATACTCGTATAATGGGAGTAATCTGTTGTAATGCAACTGAAGACCACTAGGTCATCCAATACTTCAACAATGATGTATTCTGACTCAGTGATGCTTATGAACGAGTCCAACAGAATTGCACTGGCATTTGATAGTGTGAAGAACATACCAGGAGTAAAAAAGACCATTTTATCGTAACATGGTTACTGGTAGAAATGTATTGATTAATTTGACACCAATAGAATGTATTTTAGCTGATTCTACCTCATTCCTGTTGTCTCATTGGTTTTCCTGTGATAAATGGGTGTGATAATAGCTCCTCTAATCCTGCTCTACCTGCTTTGCTATAAGAAGTTGCCTGAACTATGAAATCCTTACACTCTTCGGTAATTGACTCCTTGAATACGTAGCTTATTTGACCAATTTGTCTGATCACTGATTGGTTGAATGTTTCATCACTTCTTCTCATTATCCAATATATCATTATTCCCAGGTCGTAGATGTCACGAGCCTGAGACAGTAGGTTATTACGGCTATCTTCATCGTGATACTTCACTGATTGTGAATCAGGATGAATCACTGATTTATTAGTGCAGATATCAACTGCTCCATCAAATCCAAATAGTTTATACGTTTTTCTACCAGCCAAATCAATTGATCCTACTACATTCTCTAGTGCAATATTGTTGATCACTATTCCTGAATCATGAATCATTTCCATTCCCAGTAGAATATCACGTACCATATTGCGTAGTCTGCTTTCATCCTGATTAATATGCTCCTCTGTTACGTACAACTGTGGTAATTCCATACACACCATGCTTACAACAACTTGTTCATCCCTATCTTTGTGTCCATATACTTCATTATGGGATGCAAATACCCTAGTGATATTAGGGTGATTAAGTGCACCTGATTTTGCTGCTTTCCAAATGTCATTAACGTATTTTGCCTCAGAACCAATCTCTATCTTAATTTGGTATTTTCCATTGATGCTATTCTCTCTCAGAATCAGCTTCTCATTTGGTATGTGCTTCTGTATGTACAAATCATACTTTTTAACTGCTTCCATCAACCGTTTATAGTCACCAAATATTCCTAGACCACTCTTTCCAATGTCCTTGATGAAGTATTCCAGTCCACCATCTTTCATCAAATCAACTTCTTTCTCCTTAGGCTGTGGTGCCGCAGCCACTATTAGTGATATGAATATTAAAATCATGGGCTAATTGTTTAGCAACCTGATCTATTTACTATTTTGTTTAACAAACATTGATCACTCATGTTCCATTTCATCCTATTTCTCCACCTGAAACACCCTAATCAACCATATTGATCAATATTCATTATTCGTCAACATTCCCTCGTAAATATTTTGTTACTTTTTTACCCATGTCTTTTGTTTCATTCGTAAAAAACATCCCGTTAATTGTGGTGACTACGGCCCTGTTGATCAACTTCTACGGCCACGAATGCGATTGTAGCCTGACTACCAAAGTGGCTGAATATCTTGGCTTCCCTCACCTGAACAAGGAGCAGCTATTTGCACTTCTATTCGCCAAGGCAGCCCTGCTCCTGATGTTCTGCAACTATTTTGCATTCAAAATAGCCAAGAGATTCCTGATAGAAAACCTGTTTGTGATTGGAACACTCTACTGGCTAAGCAAAATACTCGAATTCCGATTTGGAAGCCTCTCTACGCTCTTCTGCCTGGGGCTGTTTTCCCTGATCACGGCCACCTTCATGGAGAAGTGCAAGATGATCAAAAGTGGGCTGTTTACGGTGTTCGTGATCACAAACACCTTCATCTTCCTGGTGCTCTCTGTTCCAAACTTCGAGATGCTTCTGACATTCACAAAACACCAGATTGGCCTGAACTAAATTATCGTAGCAAACTGCTTTGTTTGTAACTGATTTTCAAACTGATTCGATCATTTTCAACCAGTCACTTTCGTCCAATTCGCCTGTTTCAAATCACAGTTGATCAATGGCATATCAATTTGCCTCTATCTTTGCACCTGCACAAAATGTACAACAAACTAAAAATAGCCGTAAGCAGCAGCAGAATCCAGAGCATTCTGAATACGATAAACTACTTCAACATCACCAGACACGTGCGTCATATCAAATATGTCAAGCAGAGACTCCTAAACTGGCATAATACGAACATAAAGGAGACAAGAACCATGAGCACAGTCATCTGCAAGATCGCGTTATGGACTCTTTCTCTGGCCGTCGTATTCACAAGCAGAAACAGGGAGTGGTTCTACGACGGATGCAAGTGGATCTTCTCTCAGTTTCAGATCGAGCACGTTGTAAGTCACACAGACATGCTGTTCTACTTCTCAGTGGAGATGACACTGATTCTGATCATTCTAAGGGTGTTCAAGCTCCATAAGGCAGAGAACTACACCGTGAAAAATGCAGTGATAATCTACATGAACTTTCTGGCAGTGGAGAAGTTTGCTGACACCAGGAAGTTTTTCGCCCTATTTGGAATTGCCTACAGATCCACCTATTTGGCTGCACTATTCCTGTACAAATTCAAGAAACTGCACTCCCTCTTTGATATCGTCTATTCGTCAAGTATCATTGGGATATACGTGCAACTGTTCTTCCCAATGGTGCTCAGCTCATTCGAATGATCAGGTAGTAAATAGATTCGTAAAATGGAATCGTAAATAGATTCATGGGTTAATCAGATTGTTTGTTTATATGTCATTTAAGCTTAATATATTAGGCATAAACACATGAAGTAATATAATACTCCTATTATTGTGTGATTTTCTCAGTTTTGAAGAACTGTTTCGTCTTCCAATTGGAGTAGAAGAGGGTGAAGAGTGTTGCTATCACCTTTAGCACCAGAAGGAAGACTGCTGTTCGCAGTATTCCATCAAAGATGTCCTTATAGTGCTTATCATCCTCAAAGTCAACATCCTGCAGTGTCAGGTTCTTCTTTGCGTATTCTAGTACACTTTTTATGAAGTTTTCTGCCTTAGTCAGCTCCACATCCCCATTTGATACGATGACTGGCATGGACTCCTCTCCTGAAAATGTCTTAGCATCAATTCCTATTTTGCCATATTCCTTCAACCTTGTTCCATGAAGTGTGAAAATGACGTAATATTTCCCATCAACAGGCGTAGTGTAGAAGTAGTTTGTTTCTAACGCAGTCTTCCTGTCCCTAAACATCAGCTTATCACCCAACATAATTTCCATTTTGATCTGAATGTCAGACGACTTTATTCTCTCCCATTTGCTTGTTTTTGTCAGGCCATAGACAGAAGCAGTCATGAACTGCACCGTATTCTTAGCGGCCATGATGAAACTGGCTGTTCTGTAGTTTCTTGTAGGCTCCAATACCTCAATTAATGCATAAATGTCATTCATTAGAAATGCTAGTGAAACAAACATTGGGGTTAAATTGACCATTTTTACTTCTTCTTCAATTTGCTCAAATCAAAGACTTTGAACATCTTTTTCCTGACAGGCTGCTCCTCTTTTTTGGTTTCTTTGACTTCGAACTTCGGATATTTGATTTCCTCCAGGTATTTTGCTAGAAATGACGTCTCTTTGCTTCTGTATAGCACACTGAGCAACGAATAGACCATCATCATACGATCTGTCTTCTCTGCATTAGGAAACAGTCCCCCAAACAGCTCTTCCAGTTCATTTCTGGTCTTCTCTATATTATTGTAGTTGTTTTGTACCACTTTTGATGTTTCAGTCAGCCCAACGCTGCTTATTCTTTGTCTTTGCATCTCCACAATATTTTTTGTCAAGTTTTCCACCATTTTCATATTCAAATTGCTCTCTGATTTGAAATTGATACCATTTTGATTTCCTATCACTGGATTCAATAGCCTTGGTTTTACGTCAATATTCTTCAACAGCTTCTCTAACTGTTTGCTGCTCACCTCGCTCACCTCATTCTTATCCAAATCCATTCTTTTCTCAATTCCCAGATACTTTTTCAGTTTAAACTCCTCCAGGTCCTTTTTGATGTTGTGTATCTTGAAGCAATGAGCCCATAACTCGCTTTTGTGTGCAAATGCGTAGCAGTGGCTTTTGATACACAGCTCCTCTGTACAACAGTAGTGTTCTGATTTAAAGTGTCTTTCTAGTGATGGATAGTCTTCAAAATAAACGTGGATTTTCCCCAAAA
>LWDP01000026.1:0-23691 GCA_002087915.1 Enterospora canceri
TTGTTGAAGTTCTCCATCTTCTTTGTTTTACCAAGTGCCATCAAAGCTGATTCCTTCACCCCTGGTAAATCAGATGTCTCATAAAACTCCTTGATTTCTTCAAAGCTCTTATCAACTTGTGATACAAAATAGTTCTTCACAAATTCCTGGTGTACGTTCTTTTCATCAACTGAATAGATCTCATTTGCTACTCCAACAGTCACAATCAACGAGTCCAATGCCAAATCATTCACGTTCTTCTTTCCTGCATTATTCAAATCCACCATTTCTAGCCTCTTTTCAATCAGAGTGTTCTGCATCTCCTTGTAGCGATTGAACATCTCAGGTGTGTCGTAGAATGCGCTCTTCAGCATCTGCAGATTCATCAGGATGTTTTCCATCACCTCGAAGTTCTTCTCTTCTGAAAACAGCTCCAGAACATCCGTCATCAACTCGCCTCTGAGAGCAAAGGCGTATTCAAACATGTCTGCTATCAAATTAAGTCTGTTAGTGGCACTGAGACCCCTCGTCTTCAACAGTTCAACCAACGTGTTTCTGTCGTATTTCACCCTGATGAATGAATTCATGCCATCATTAAGCTTAAACACCCTGCTTCTCTTTGTAATTGAAAGTGTCTCAGAATCAAAGAGAATCTTCTCGACTTCCTCAGTTCCATCCTCCTTCATCCACCTGATTTGCAGTGGAATTGCCCATGGCTTATCCTCCTTGGTGTATCCCTTAGTGAATCTCGACTGTCTCAAGACCACCTTTTCACCTGCGTCTGTGATTGTCACTCCTGGAAACCCGTCTCTGTCAATCCAATGCGTCATCAACGAGCTGATTGCAATTGAATCAGACATCCTCTTCTTATTTAGGTGTTCCCACAAATCTGATGTTTCTGCATTTTCATACGCCTTTTCCTTCAAATACGACCTAATTCCTTCCCTGAATAAATTTGCTCCCATCCACCCCTCAAGCATTTTTATCACAGAAGAGCCCTTGTCGTACGAAATTGCGTCAAAGATCTGATCAACTTCTTCAGGGTTTCTGACTTCAACTGCTATTTTGTGAGTGTTCTCTAGACAGTCAGCGAGCATTCCTCCTTCAATATCAGAGGATGCAAAGTTGCTCTCCTCGTTCCAATCAACCAATTTGCTATTCGCCTTTCCTATTTCTCGTAGTGCCATCGAAGCAGCCCAAGTTGCAAATCCCTCATTCAGCCACAGGTCGTTCCACCACGTCATCGTTACCAGGTTTCCAAACCACATGTGGGCCAGCTCGTGACAGACTGTGTTTGCTATGATCTTCTTTGACCTGATGAACGATGTCTCCGGGTTGAAGAGAATCGAAGTCCTTCTGAATGTGATCAGCCCCCAGTTTTCCATTGCACCTGAAGCAAATGAGGGAATTGATACCAAATCCACCTTAGGAAGGGGATATTTGATATCGAAGTACGTTTCAAACAGTTTCAAGCAGTCGTATGCAACATCAAGGGCGTATCTGCCCCACTCTTTCTCCTTAGGATACGCGTATACTCGTATTGTCACACTTGAGTCCTTCTTCTCAATGTAATCGAGCTTCCCAATAACCCAAGCCATGATGTACGTCGACATTCGAGGGGTCGTCTCAAAAGTGACGCTTCTTTTGCCTTCTTTGACCTCGTCTTTCTCAATTTTCCCATTTCCAAGTGCCATGTACTCAGCAGGGCAGTTTATGGTTAATTTCAAGGCTGCCTTCAAATCAGGCTGGTCGAAGCACGGGAAGGCCTTCCTGGCATCAGCTGGTTCAAACTGGGTGCTAAATAGCACATTTTTGTCTCCATCCTCCTTCCTGTAGAACCCATCCAAATTCCCATATTTGCCCTTGTATTTTATTACAACCTGGAAGTTGCTGCTTACTGGTTTCTCAAGCTTAACAGTCACAAACTCATCCTTCTTTGCTTCCTCTTTTGATACCTCGTATTTGCACCCAATCTCCTTCTGGTTCTGGTAGATTTGGACACGTTCCAGGTTCAAACTGCTGCTGGTGTTGAATTCGAAGGTCGTGATGCTTTTGAGAGCGTTACATACGATCTTACAGACTCCGCTGAAGAGGGTGTCCTCCACGTTCAGAGTCAGGTCGTAATGCGATGGCGTTACCTCATTGCTCAGTTTAACACGTGACATATGGGCAAAATATTTCAGGATTTCTAATGAAATGTATTTGTTTGCCTGACAAGAATGAAATGGATCAGTTGACATTACTGTCATTTAAATCAGAATTATTTTAATGAATAAGATGCAATTAAAACATTTTGTACTGCTAAGTGTTAGTAGTAATTTATGACATGATCTCTGTGTATCACGGGTTGTAATGCGAAAGATTCCTCTTTTTCTGGCAACAGTGTTTTCACCTGTTTTACGTTCAGGTTCTTTTTTATTTTTAGAGTGCTCTTATGTAATTGAACGGAGGCCTCTACGACAATCTGGACGTCGTAGAGAGGATCCTTGCACGTTGCGCCTGTTGAAGTGGGCAGTCTCAGACAGCCAGCAATCTCATTGTGATCCACCAAGTATCCATTTGTTTCTGCTATTTTCCTGCTTCTTATCGTGTGATTCCTGTGAATGAAACACTCGTATACTCCAAATGTCACCTTATGAATCGACTTGATGTTATTCTTGCTTATTCTGAGAACAGGCTTCACCAATTCACCAGGCAAATAGCCCATTTTATCCACTACCAATTTTACGACATTTCTCTTAAGAGTACAGAGAAAGTTGCTTTGTGTCAGCACCACGTCCTTCTCCAGAGACGGCTCACTCTCCTGGTAACTATTCAGGTGTGTTACCTTTCCACTTACTCCATTACATATCGTATATATTATGTAATCATTGATGAAGTCAACTCTTGTTTCACCAAAATATCTTCTTACAGTTGAACTAGAAACCTCATTTTGTCCAAGTAGAAATTTGAATGGAAACTGGTGCTCTCCTGCTGATATTTCTACGCTATCTAGCACCATATTCCTCTTGGAGAAGACCACTGCGTCGTGATCAACGTCATGGTACGTATTTGAATTTCCTTCAATTAGAAGACGTGTTCTTCTTTCAAAACAGAGTTCCAATGCCTCTATTGAAAACTTCTCTTTTGTCTGAACCACAATGTGACCAGTTACAACATCCCCAGGTCTGTGGAACTTGTTGTTGAGTCTCACAAATGAAATCATACGAGACTCCTTATGCAATTTGATAGAAACAAATTAACCAATCAATTTGTGTATATAAAATAGGTTTAAAACCCCTTAATGGGACCTAATGATGTTGAAGTTGCAAAGATTTTCAAAATGTTCGCGAATGAGGACCAGAAGATTCTCCAGCGCGACATTAAGACCACTCTGAAGTGTCTTGGCTACGTCCTAAAGGAGAGCCACAACGTTCCTAATAGAAATGTGAGTCTTGAGGAATTCAAGCAAATTGTAAACGATTTGAAGACAAGCAAGGAGATTTACAGCAAGGAGAACATCGACGAGGCGTTTAGGTCGCTGGATCCGAACAACAGCGGATACATCAAAGCAAAGGATCTGAGAATGATTTTGCTTGAGGGAGTTGAAGGAATGACTAACGAGGAAATCAACGACTTTTTCGTGATATTTCCACCAAATGCCAGGGGAGAAGTCTCGTACAAGGTACTGATTGAGAAGCTGTACACGAATGAGGATAATGAGTAGTGGATTAAGACTTTAAGAGAGTAAAGTGTAGGAGAATAATTTTTACAATTTTTATCCCTAATGCGATCAAATGGATATCGAAGAAGAACAAGGAGACTCTTCAAGAAGGACAAGAAGGAGCATGGGAAGCCAACACTCTCCAAAACACTGCAACAATTCAAAGTAGGTGATCTTGTTGACATCAAGGTAGATCCATCCGTAGTAAAGGGAATGCCTCATAAATACTACCACGGTAAGACTGGAAAGGTGTACAACGTAAACAAGAGGGCTGTTGGAGTGGTTCTGTACAGGAACATTGGTCCAAAGATGATTGAGAGATTCATAAACGTGAGAGTGGAGCACCTGACGAAGTCGAGATCCAACGAGGACACCAAGAGAAGATACGCGGAGTACAGGAAGCAGCTGGAAGAGGCACGAGCAGCAGGAAAGGAGTGCAAGGCGGCAAAGAGGCAGCCAACTGGTCCAAGACAGGCTGTAACTGTTTCACTAACTAATAATACGCCTATTGAAATGAGGGTGCAAAAATATTATTCAGTGTTCTGAGCATTTAATAAATTCACCGGTGACTTCGATTCATTCAATTTTACCCCAGAAATGGCTGAAGTGAAATTCAACTGGAAAAAAAGAGGAAAAAGTGAGGAGAAGAGCGAGTTTCTGACTAACAAACAGAGACCACTCCCTCTTCCAGCGCCAGATGAGGCAGTTGAAAGAGACAACATTTCCAACACCGTGGAAATGTCAGAAATCACTTCCAATTCAAAACCAAAGAAGTTCACTGCAATGACCAAAATATCATCAAAAATGCAGAAATATTGTACAGCACCAGTCAAATACACGTACGGGGCTATAAAGAGGACGCAGAATATGCTGTCTCAGCCTATGCTACTCATTGGCTACATTCACGTCCTTTTGAATCTCTTTATCACAGCCAGTTTTATTTATATCATTGGGTTTCTGATCTATTTCCTAAAAATAGATGTTTTATACAGAATCAATGAAAAAAGAGAAATAATGAGAGGAGTGATTCAGAATGCGAAGGAGAAGTATCAGATAAACAGGTGCGATCCAAGCACAAGGGTTCCAGCACTACAGAAGCAATGTGGAGAATGGGACAATATTATCAGAAACGGATTTTCTGCCTTAAACTACACAAAAATAGTCGTAGAGCTTCTAGCTGGCGCAATAGACGGATTCGTGTCCAAAATCACATATAAAACACTCGTAACCATAGGATTCATGATGGTGTTCTACCTGAAATACAGAAGATGATTCATAATGGTTGTTTATGCAACAAATATGTTATTGATTGGAATGTGAACCACTTTGATTCCGTAGCAGAAGATTCCAACAACCAGAGCTCCAGCACAGTAGACGCGTAGCAGTTGTTTGTATTGAGTTGGCGTAGGCTGTTTCAATTCCGATACGAATTTGACTGAATTGTTTATCCAGAATGAGCCCAGCTCTCTTGCCTTTGATGGTCGTGCTGTTCTGACCTTCTTTTTCTTCTTGTTTGCTAGCACAGCTTCCACCTTCTCAACCTGTTCCTTCTTCTCTTGCTCTTTCTGCACGTTTGTTTGTGTTTGTTGGTTGCTTGTCATGGGATAAAATGAATGAGGTATTTTGACAAAATGAGAAAGAGAAGTTGAATTGGACCAGTTACTAGCATTTATCACTTACAACAGCAACTACCAGTTTACTAAGACAGATTAAGCTTAACAGCCCTCATTTTCAGTTCTCTTCAACAATCTTATATTCCTTCTTATTATCGTTCTTGAACGACGTCAGATACTTCACACTGGTCACCTTGTTCTCTTTTGTCTCAATTAGACCCTTGTTAAATCCCTTAAACTGAATTTGGTCACTCTTTAGTTCTTCAATAATTTCATCCATTTTCAGGATGCTTTTTGCCCTATGGAAACAAAAGAAGAATTCGTGTTCAAGAAGTTGAAAATGGGCGATAAGAAGAGTAGGAGAAAGGTAGATGAAGCAGCTGTATTTGAGGAAGAGGAGTTCGTATTCAAGACAGTTAGCGAGAAGAAGCCAAGGAAGACCACAAAGAAAAAGAATAAGAAAAATGTATTAGAGTTTTCTTCAATTATATGCGAAGAAATACCAGTGAATCAGGCAATAAAGGAAATAAAGTGCGATGAAGTGGATTTAAATGGACTCTATGATGGAGTTACAGAAATAAACAGCCTGATACAGGCAGCACTAAGGGAGATCAACACCAAAACAAGGGGAAGCAAGGCCATTGAAGAATACGCAAAACAGTGCAAATTTATTGCATTTAAAAATAGAGCTGATCCAGGGTATGTTGAATCAAAGAGAGAAGAATATGAGAGGGAAATAGCCAAGTGGAACAGAATACGGGATGAAATGATGAAGAAGTGTTTGATCAAAGAGGAGTTACTTAAGATGCCAAAGAGAACTGAGATTGATTTCAGGCAACTTGAAAAAGGTAATGAAGATCAGAAGGCTGAGTTTGAGGCAAATGCGTTGCGAATGCAAATAGCAGAGGACAATCTGCTGTTTAGAATGAATCAGATCAATAAAAAGGCCAATCAGTTGATCAGGAATGTTTTTGATGAAACTGAAGAGAAGGAGATGAATCCTGTGCTGATTCTAAAGGCCCTCACAAAAATAGCATAAATAATTCAATTTATTAAACCAGGGTGTTTCCAACTACCAATAATTGATAACCAGATTAATTTTGGCAACATTCTTCTGCCTATTGATTTTTGTAAAATTTTACCCACAATGGGCGGAGTCATCAGATCCAGAAAACTGGCAACAACACCAAGAAACCCGTGGGAGAAGGCGAGAATCATCAAGGAGCTCGCTCTGCTTGGAAAATACGGGCTAAGAAACAAGAATGAATTGTGGACTGTTCTGAGCGTAGCAAAGAATGACAAGGAGCAGGCAAGAAAGCTTCTGATTACGACAGATAAAGAGCTGTTTATGACAGAGGGACGAGCACTGTTGAACAGGCTCTTTAGAGACGGTCTCATTGCTGGAGTCGACTTCAATGACCAGGAGGACATCAGCAAGTGTCTGAAGCAGGTGCTGAACTTGGAATTGGGCAACTATTTGGATAGGAGGCTTCAGACTCTCGTGGCCAAGGCGGGGCTAGCAAGAAACTTGCACCACGCAAGGGCCCTGATAACTCAGAAGCAGATTACGCTTGGTGGACGGGTTGTGAACAAGCCTGGGATGGTCGTGCGAGCTGAGAACGAGGGATACATCGAAGTGAACCAGAACAGCTGTCTTGCCAAGGCAAAGAAAGGACGATACGCCAAGAAAAATGGTCAGGGCAATGAAGAGTGATTTATGCTTATTATCTGTTTATGCTTAGACATTTTTCATAAACTTCTCTACCACGTCCTTTTCCATCTTCTCCAGCTCCTCTTCGCTCATTTCAATCCATTTGTCACGGTATTTGACGATGTCTTGCTGTATTTCAACAATATTGTTTCTCAGCACCTTGAGAATCTCCTTCGCAATCCATCCAAGTACCATCGAATTCAGCTCAATCTCAACGTATTTGAAGACGTAGACTGCCCCGTACTTCTTCTCGTAGTCGCCGCTGTAGTCATTTTCACCCACCTTCACAACTTTATTCTTCAGAAATGTCCTGAAGTCCAATTCTTCCACTTCTGCGTCCACCCCTGTGAATTTGAAGCTGTTTTCAGCACAAACCTTCGTATCAATCCTCATTTTGAACGTCTTCTCGTCAAAATGCCTGTTTTTATACGTCGTCTTTGTATAGTGGCCTATGATGCCACTTTCGTCCCCTAAACTCTGTTTCATATCGGCTGGCTCCACTGCCACTGCACTCTCAGCCACAACCTGTGTGTTCAATTCGTCCACAATCTCCTCACTTCTGTATATTTTACCAATTTGCTTCAATTTGGTCTCCTTATGAACGTGCGTGTATTTATCATCGCCCTTCTTGAATTGGAGCGTATCGATGTTCGTGCTGAACTCCTCTACGAGACACGCTGCCGCTGGTATCACCTTACGAACCATATACGGCATTCTCTTTGACAAATTCAACACCTTTACGGTCTCAGTCGTAACAGAATCTATTTGCCTCTGTCTGTCCATCTTAATAAATGATACTTCATCCGTGGTGAACTTGCTGAGAGCGTACCTGAAGCCGCGTCTGTACTCGTCAAGAGTCAATGGCAGCTTTATTACGTATATTCGCTTAGCAATTGTCATAAGGGTGTTTTGTTTGTGTGAAATATTTGCATAAATGACCCTAATGGGAAACAGACCATCTGCACTTACAGGGGAGGATGCAGAGGTGCGTAGGTTCAATATGTTCGTACCAAATGACGTACGAGAGTGGTCTATTCACTTCAAGACGACCTATCCTGATGGATACATGCGTGAGACCGATATTGAGAAAATATTTATAGTTTGTTACTCTCATAAAATTAACAACAGCCTGCATCTCAAGAGGTTCACTAAGCAGCTATTCAACACACTTGATATCACAAACACGGGCAGACTGAACTTCAACGAGGTTATGATTGGATTCAGCATACTGACAAAGGGCTCATTTCTAGAAAAGGTTGCATGGCTATTTAGGTTCTATGATACAGACAAAGACGGATACGTTGGAAAGGACGAGTTCATTGATTCGTATAGAGCAATCAAGAACATAGTAGAGCACAGTAGACCTAGTGAAAATGATTTTTGTGGAGATATAAGTGCAAAGAATGAGGAAGCAAAGAGGCGAGAAGAGGAAACAGAAAAGGCAGTGACTGAAATGACAAGTGAATTATTCGCTGACAACAAGCATAGGATTGAATTCAAGGAGTTTGAAGAGATATGTAGACAAAATAATGAAAGAATGAAACAGATGTCGATATTCAGTCTCATGTAGTGGAAAATGTAATTTGATGTACGCAAAATAGTAAATAAGAGAAATGCAGCAATATTGAATAAGTTGATTATCGAGTATATGTGAATAATGTGTTCAATACTATAAATTGCACCTGAATATTTATGAACAGTAGAATCAAAACAAGACTGTCTCACCTACTTAGTTGAATTCATCAGCTCCTCCACTCGCAGTTTGATGATCTCATCCACATCTGCATTCTCCCTAAGAAACTGCTCCAGATACTCACGTGCCTCCATCCTGTCCACTTCCTGTTCATCTGTAACTCGCCCATCGAAATCAACATTCATAGGGTATTCAGCCCAATATTTATTCTGTAAATATTTTACCCATTTATGGAAGTTAGTAACAGCCATACAACAATTAAACAAGAAAACAGGCTACTTGACTACGAACACTCCAATATCAACATTGGTGCTGCATTTGCAGGAATAGGGTACATCCTGGTTGACTTCAATGCATTCATCAATCACGTCTGTGAGAAGTACGGCGTATTCAGGGACAATATGCCACTTCTGCTCATTTTGGAGTATTTCGAATTCTACGACAAAATGATGCAAGACGTGTTCCAGGATGTGAGATACCTCTGTAGAGACGGAGACGAAGAGACCAACTACGCCAAGAAGCACGTCCTAGGTGCCTTCAACTGCCTGTTCTACAACAGGGTTGAGGAGAGTGAGCGTATTGCAATGGTGGTGAGTGGATTCAGCCAGTCTGATTTCATAAAGCAGGTGCTAGGCAGGGGATTCTACGTCTCCCTGATTGAGACATTCAGTTACGAAATACCCTATTTGCATGGCCAGGTATTCAAGCCAAGAAAGGCGGATGAGAAGTGGGAGCCAGAGACATCTGCCCTGAAAATAGAAGAGGGAAAGAAGAAGACGGATTACAGGGCTGAATTCATGAAAAAGTATAAAATACCAGAAAGGGTGGTGTACAAAAAAGACACGTCAGCTGGGATTGAAACCCAGTCCTGTCTGACTGAGGAGTTCTATGACGGTTACCTGAGTCACGGACTCTTTGAGACCAGAAAGGAGGATAAGACGGTAGTTGATTACTCGTTACAGAATGAGATAGAATACACCTCGAATGACCTAGACCTGATCATGCCACCCATTCCTGAGAAGATGAGCATCAAACACCTCCTGAACATCACGAAATCAGCCAAATCCCTCTGTGACGGCAACTTCATGTACGACACATCACTGATGTACAAGGAGACTGATCCTGAGACGCAGAAGCCGCTGAACAAGAAGAAGCAGCGAATCATCGATGAGAATCAGAAGAGGAAGGAGGAGTCGAAGCAGCGAAGTGACAACCAGTGGCTGAGCAACTTCTACTCCAATTACAGCAAATTGAAGACATTTGATGAGAAGCGTAGGCTGATTGAAGGAATACGGGTGAAGAACGAGGTGATAGAGAGAAAGCTGTCACTGCTGAAGATTGAGCTGTACAACACCGTCTGGAGCGTGGAAACAAGGGGAATTGACCCCGATGAATCCAAGCTGGTTCCCCTCTACTTGGAGTGCCTAAATTTCATGAACCGTTACCACGGTGCCGATTACGACCAGGAGGAAATGGAGTTTGTTGTCGACGCCTTCTGCTCCGCCGGCTTCTCCTCAACTGCCCAGGAGCTGATTGAGACCCATCAAATGCCGTTCAAGAGGGCTGTTGGCAAATCAAGGCCCTCTGACGTCGATCTCTATTTCCAGTTGAAATACACTGGTCAGTTTCTGAAGAGAACCCTTGGAACGAGACCAGACAGGCGAGTTCCATTTGAGCCCGATGCCTGGCAGGTGCGTCTCCTCGACGCAGTCGATGCTGGCAAATCGGTGGTGATTTCGGCACCAACGTCCTCTGGAAAGACGTTCATCTGCTACTACGTCGTCGAGAAGCTGATCAGGGAGTTCAGGGAGTCGAAGAAGGCGCCACCAAAGGCAGATCGACCAAACAGCGATGGAGTCGCCTTCATCAGGGCGGTCTACGGCACCGCCGACCTCCCTTCGACTCCATCGAAACTGAAATTCACCAAAATGAGCGTAGTCGTCTTCTGCCTCCCAACAAAGGCACTTGCGAACCAGGTGAGTGCCGACATCTTCGCCCGTTTCAAAATTCAGAAGAACACGTCTCTCCAGGGCACCCTGACGCACGACAGGTGCTCAGAGCCATTCAACTCGCAGGTGCTGATCACCGTCCCATCGATGCTCGAGGCCGTGCTCCGAAACAGGGCCCTTCGCGTCAGGTACCTCGTGATGGACGAAGTCCACAAAATCAACGACGAGAAGCTGGGCGTGACGATGGAGCGAGTGATCCACCTCTGCAACGGGCCCATTCTGCTGCTGAGTGCGACAATCGGCAACTTGGACGAGTTCTACGGCTGGTTCAGGGCGGTGGAGGCGTCGAAGGGCAGGGAGTGCGACCTGGTCGTCCACAAGGAGCGATTCTGCGAGACTCGCCACTTTTCTGTGAAAATGGGGGCTGTTCCGTCCCTGATTCGACTGAACTGCATGTTCGCCTACACGCCCTCGCACCTGAGCGACTTTGGCTTTGGAGACGACCTGCAGTTTCTGCCTGAGGAGCTGCTGAGCATCTTCTACTTCATCTACGCCGTTCTGCCTGAAGGAAGCAAGGGCAGAATCAGGCAGCTTGCGCCAAAGAAGTTCTTCAGGTCGAACCTGATCACCAGGGCCAATGTCAGGGAGTACGAGAGACACCTCCTTGGCACCTTCCAGGAGTGGATTCAGGGGCGGATTCTGAGCACGAAGGAGGTGGAGGCAGTCTACGACCTGCTGACTGGCGAGGCAAACAGGGAGGTGGCTGCGATCCAGGCGGAAGAGAGCCAGCTGCTCGACGACCTGATTGGAGTCGTCGACTCGTTGGAGAAGAGCGACCTTCTTCCTGCGATCGTGTTCAACACGGACAGAGACAGGTGCGACCAGCTTGCGAGGAGGCTGGCGAGGGAGATGGCGAGACGAGACACCTTCAGGGAGGGCGGAAGGAGGCCGAGGGAGAGGGAGAGGAGGGCCGAGGTGGCGAAGAAGGAGGCGTGGATCGAGGAGAGCATCCAGGCCGAGGCGGAGGCCGACTCGGCTGGACGAGTCAAATTCGGCTACACCTCCGAGGTGACCAGGCTGAGCACGATGGAGGTGCACGAGGAGATGAAGCACGCGCCAGCCCACTGCCTCGACCTCGCAGAGAGGGGCGTGGGCGTCCACCACAACCTGCTCAGTCGCAAGACGAAGTCGGGCGTGGAGCACCTCTTCAGGCGCAAGCACATTCGCGTCCTCTTTGCCACCGAGACACTCGCCCTGGGAATCAACATGCCATGCAGGACAGCCGTCTTCTACGGCGACTCCTTGCAGCTCGATCCGATGAACTACAAGCAGATGGCAGGGAGAGCAGGGCGTAGGGGGTTTGACACCCTTGGAAATGTCGTATTTGCTGGGATTCCGAAGCACAGGATACAGAATTTGATGGTGTCGATGCTACCAAAAATAAAGGGGGGGAAGATACAGAATAACATGACAATGAGTCTGTATAGGGAGATATCAGAGGGAGTTATAAAGAGGAGTTTGCTAGATAGGGTAGTAGGGGTAGTAGCTAATGATGATAGGGTTGCTAATGATGACAGGGTTACTAATGATAACAGAGTTGCTAATGATGGCAATAATAATATTACAGTCAATACTAATGTTGTTACCAACATTACTAACAACAACAACAACAACATCAGTAACTACCCCTTCATCTACAAGTATTCGTACCTGTATGACTTGTACGTGACCAATAAGGAGCAGGGAAATGGTACATTCATCCTGGGCTGGCTCGTAGACAATGACCTGGTTGACTACGATGAGAGACCACTCATTCTCCTCATAGCCCACCTATTTGAAACAGTACCAACAATCAACCCATCGAGGAGTCTACCAGGAATTCCAGTACTGAAACAGCTACGGGAGATCAACAGGGACTACCACAGGAGACTGTTGGAAGCAGGTGGCATCCTATCGGGCTACAGGGTGTTTGATGTCGGACTGGAGCAGTACCACGACAACTCATTCCTCTACTACAGGGACACGATGAAGAACAGCTACGTCTACGACTTCTACAGGCACGGATCAACTGTACGAATCAAGCAGAACAACGGATTAGGAGGAGGAGAGCTATGGACCAGGCTACAGGGCATTGAGAGGGTGTCGAAGAGTCTGATGGGACTGGTTGAGAAGCAGTGGGGAGCAGACACAGGCAGGTTCAAGCGAATCAAGGAAGTGTACGATAAGTTTGAGGAGAAGTATCACGCCACATTTGCGTAGGTAATACTAATAGTAATAACAGGGTAGTGGTAATAGTAATAGGGTAGTAATAATAGTATAATAGTAACAGTAGTAATAATAGTAGTAACACTAATAACAGTAGTAATAGTATAATAGTAATAACAGTAGTAATAGTATTATAATAACAACTTATTAATGACAATTACAATATATCTTTTTTTATCCCATGAATAGCACATTCCTAGAAGAAGGTGGATTCACCACCAATCACTCTCAACCAGAGAGATCAGCAGTGAAGAAGTCAGTGAGACGCCTCACAGCCAGGCAGATTGCAGAAGTATCAAACAGCAGTCTCGATGGCCAGGATGTCAGTGCAGTGAGACTGGTTGCCGTGGTAGCAAGCAGGAAGCAGTCGAATACGGGAGTCAGTCTCAGGCTGTTTGATACAACTGGTGAGATCCAGTGCAACTTCTGGCCAAATGGGGCACACGATGAGGCAGCAATGAACAGCATCGAGGAGAACGAGTTGGTGAGCATCTGTGGGACGTACAGGACATTCAACGAGAGGGCATCTGTGATAGTGACATCTGTGAGCAAGGCAGATGGATCAGAACTGATCTACCACCTGACTGGGTGTCTGTACGAGAAGCAGGTGCTCTTGAACAAGATAGCACCGGAGACTGGGAGCAGGAAGACAAGGAAGAGTGGGGCAGTTGATGATGCCATTCTGAAACTGGTTAGGGAGAATGAGAGTTCGCAGGGGATTCACATTGATACAATTGTGGCCATGTTGGGTAGTGAGTACGATACAGTGGAAATAAAGGAAGGAGTAGAGAGACTGTGTAAGAACTGTCACCTCTATCACGTTGAAAATGGGAATTACAGGAGTGGGTAAATAGGGTATAGTAAGGTAAGTAGGGTAAGGTAAGTAGTAATTATAGTACAGTATAATATGGTAGTAGAGTAAGTAGGGTATAATATAGTAGAGTATAATATAGTAGGGTATAATATGGTAGCAAATACGGTACAGTAGTAATTACAGTACAATAGTAATTACAGTACAATAGTAATTATAGTAGTAATTATAGTACAATAGCTACCATTATTACTACAACTTATCCTCTCAAAAATTAACCCATGTCCTATGATAAAATCCAAGTCACCTCAATTGACCTACTGAACCAGGACAACCCAGTCACCCGTGACACCGTCAAACAGCTCTTCCTCGACTTCATCCGCCACTTCCGCAACGAGTCGACCTGCTACTACGCCAACCTCTTCAATGGCACCAGCCTGGTCGTGCGCCTGGAGCACATCAACGCCTTCAGCCCCGTCCTCTACAACGAGCTGCAGAAGAATCCACTTGAGACGGCCTCTGCCTTTGAGGAGGCAGCCTCTGCTGAAAAAGGTGGGCCAGCGGGAGTCGAACTCATCTCGTCCCAGAATGCGGTGGCAATCCGTGACATCAAGGGAGTCAGGGCGAATAGAATTGTGAGAATGAGGGGAATTGTTGTTTCGGCTGCCTCACCCGAGGTGCGCCCGACTGAGCTGCTGATCGAGTGCCGCTCGTGCAGCGAGACGCAGCGCGTGACGGACTTCGTCCCTCGGCGCTGCTCGAACCGAAACGGGAAGGAGTGTCCGACTGATCCATTTCTGGTGGTGACTGAGAAGTCGAAGGGCGTTGACTCGCAGCTGATCAAAGTGCAGGAGGAGTTTGAGGAGACACCTGCTGGTGAGACGCCTCGTCACCTTTCGGTGGTGATGGAGGGCGTCCTGGTGAACAGGGCTCTTCCTGGCCGCCCACTTTCTGTGACTGGGGTGGTCTGCGTGAGAACGAGCAGAAGGAACGAGAGTTGGACGGTGCTGCACTGCCTGGGAATCGAGGAGGAGTCGAGGACGAGGAGGGCGGCCTTCTCTGAGGAGGAGAGGGCGCACTTTCTGCGACTGAGCAAATCGGGTGGAATTGGCCAAAGGGTGGCCAACTCAGTTGCACCGGGAATCTACGGAATGGAGGACGTGAAGAAGGCGATTGCGTGCCAGCTCTTTGGTGGAGTTGCAAAGAGGGGCGGAGACGGAATACGCCTGCGAGGGGAGATGAACGTGCTGCTTCTGGGCGACCCGGGGATAGCGAAGAGCCAGCTGCTCAAGTTCGCAGAGGCGGCCTCGCCAATTGGCGTCTACGCCAGCGGAAAGGGAAGCAGCGCGGCCGGGCTGACTGCCGCGGTGATCCGCGACAGGGGAGGCGGCTTCCGACTCGAAGGAGGCGCCCTCGTTCTCGCTGACGGCGGCATCTGCTGCATCGACGAATTCGACAAAATGGGCGAGACCGATCGAGTCGCAATCCACGAGGCCATGGAGCAGCAGACCGTCTCAATCAGCAAGGCGGGGATCACGACGGTGCTGAAGACGCGTTCGGCCGTTCTGGCGGCCGCAAACCCGGCTTTCGGCAGATTCGACGACCACAGGAGCGTGGCCGAGAACGTCGACTTTGGATCGACCATTTTGAGCAGATTCGACCTGATTTTCATTTTGAGGGACGAGCACAGCGAGGGAGACCGAAAGAGGGCGCAATTCGTGTTGGAGCAGCACTGTCGCAGGCAGAAGAAGGTCGACGACTCGACAATGACGGTGGCTGAGCTGAGAGACTACGTCTCATTTTGTAGGGCAAATTGTAGTCCAATTCTGTCACAGGGGGCATCGAGGATGTTGGGCTCGTTCTACGTCGAAGCAAGGAGCAGTGTCGCAGCAGGGGGATCGGTGGTGCCAATCACAGTCAGGCAGCTCGAGGCGATCATCAGAGTGAGCGAGGCATTGGCCAGGATGGAGATGGGAGCCCAGGTCAGCGTGGAGCACGTGGAGGAGGCAATCAGGCTGTTTCAGGGCAGTACGATGAATGCAGTGAGTAGTGGCCACAGGGTGGAAGGAATGGGAAGAAGGAGAGCAGGAGTGGGTGTGATGAAGGCAGTGGATCGGATAATTGCGATGGTGCCAGTTGGAGGCAGCAGGAGGGTGAAAGAGGTGATTGATCAGATTGACATGGATGAGGGGGTGGTGAAACAGGCAATAGACTACCTGGTGAAGAAGAACAGGATTATTGAGAAGGAGCATGGGAGAATGATAATACGAGAGAGGTATTAGGTAATTAAAATAATGAAATATTATGAGTACAGTTGTGATAGTGTTATTCTGGTAATATGGTGATATTAGTAGTAGAATTTAATTAATGAAAATATTACAGGAATAAGTAGAACAGAAAGAGTGGTGGAGAGGAAGGACGTGGGTTGTATATTAAACCAACAATATAGTTGGGGATGTGATAGAGAGTCTAAGTAAGTTACTAGAGAGTGTCTCAGCAACTAGAGACTACCCTGGTAAATTACCATAGATTGTCTAAGTAAGTTACCAGAGGGTGTCTTAGCAACAAACTGCACTGCCAATCTATACTACAATATAGATGGGGTGCACAAGTAGTAGAGTATTGACCATACGCCTACTAACAAGACTAGAGAATGGCCCTATATAGAGAGAGACCACTCTTACCATTATAGAGAGACCATTCTTACCCTCATAGAGAGACCACTCTTACCCTTATCTTATAGAGACTACCCTTATACCTATCTAGCGAACACCCTTATCTTATAGAGACTACCCTTATACCTATCTAGCGAACACCCTTATCTTATAGAGAGACTACCCTCACCCTTATATAGAAACTACCGTCACCCTTATCTTATAGAAACTACCTTTACCTATCTAGCGAACACCCTTATCTTATAGAAACTACCTTTACCTTTATAGAAAACACCTTTACACTTATAGAGACTACCCTAACAATTACACAACCTACATAATTTACCACCCTCAAATTTTGTCAAATTTTGAATCAGAATTCTGATCAAAACATTGACGATTCCTCCTACAGGTGAATCCATCAAACAATAAGTGCAAGAGAGCACATTTCGTATCTGAAATTTAATATATCACAGGTGCAGAATACTCTGATGAGTGAGATGCAACCAGACCGTATTTGACATGGGTGACTCTGATACGAGTTGTTTCATGATCTCATCAATTTGCCTTTTTTAATTATACAAATTTAGCCCAGTAGAATGGGTATGACTGACGGTGCGAAGCAATCTGAGACAGAGGCGTACAACACTCTTGTGAACGACGCCCTGATAGGATTCGTATCCCTTGTCAACCAGAATAGGCCGTACATCTACAACAAGAGAAAGAGCGACTTTGAGCTGAATATCCTGGAATCGGTCTATAAAATATCAAAATACCCATCAAAGGAAATCAAGAAGTACATTTGTCTAATAGGGGGACTGAACTATAAGGCAGTGAATGTGTGGTTTCAGAACAGGAGGAATGCGCTGACTGGGGGGAAGGTGGATCCGGACGAGGAGGAGATGGAGTGCAACTTCCTGGGCAGGTCGAACTCAGATTGGACGAGACTGAACACGATCAACCTGGCCGATCAGTACTACACCAGTCACGATTTGGGCGAATTCATCAAAAACAACACGTTCATCAAGCGGAAGGATGCGAGGCTGTTTATGAAGATCGCAAAGTGCAGTCGCGTGATAGCAGAGGAGTTTGCGAGACTGGAGCACCTGGAGCAGTTTAGGACGTGCGAGTCAGACATGATCAACATGTTTATGCAGAAGGGGATTGAGTTGAAGACGAAGCTACGGAAGTTCTATTTTGGGTCAAACACGAATGAGAAGTTGAACAACGACTTTCTTGACACGGACTACCTGATGAGCACGTTCTACAGCAACCTGAGCAAGCAGAATCAGAAGCTGTTTCTGAAGTTGAGGCGGAGATAGGAGGGAAAATGACGTAATAAATTGATTAATTAATAGGTGTGAATTTAGTTGAAATATTCTGGTAGATGACGCAATAAATTGATTAATTAAATCAGTTCACCGTGTTTGATTTTGGTGCTCAGTTTCTGGTAGTTGATTTGATTATTTTCAGAGCAGCCGTCAATGAGTTTGTTGAAGAGCTTCTCACTCATTTTATTGGGCAGATTGGTCGACAGAATCGAGTAGAGGCGGTCCTTGGCTATCAGGCCACTGTTGTCCACGTCGATGTTCTTGAAGGCAGACAGAATGGAATTCAGGTCTCCAATTTCAGCCATCTTCTCACCAAGGTGAGTCAGCAGCATCATGAAGTTGCAGTTTGGCTCAAGCACAGAGACCATTTCAGCAATCTCAGTCTCAGAGCACGGGTCTCCAATAGACGACATGAACTGTTTGAGGTCGGAAGCAGACACCTTTCCGTCTCCATCGGCATCAAACAGGTTGAAGGCATCTCGTAGCTCGCCAATCTGCTCCTTCGTGAACATGTGGAAAACATTCGAAGACTGTCTTTTGTTTCTACGCTGCATGGATTTATGGGTGATAAACAAATTGATAAGCATAAAGCACTATTTTTAGCCCATGATAATTCCAGTTCGCTGTTTCTCTTGCAACAAGGAGATCAGCTCAAGATACAACGAGTATCTTCGGCTGCGATCAAGGGGCGTGGCAGCCGCAGAGGCACTGGACCAGGTCGGAATGACCAGGATGTGTTGCAGGAGGATGTATTTGGGACACGTTGATATCGGAGAACAGCTGCTTCAGTTCGAGAACATTGAAGAGGGGGTATGATGCATTTATGCTAAATTAAGCTTAAATAGAAACAAATTACTCTTAATAGGCCTATTCAAACAGGCTCCCTCTCTCGTCCTTCTTGATCCGCTTCAGAAGGTCATTCAGTCTCTCCTTGATCTCCTCCATCTGTAGAATGCCCTCTTCCTGGTCAGCCAGATACAACTTCTCCCTTTTTATCATTCCATCCGTGTCGGTGTTCATGTAAATGTGTTCATTTTGCCTTATAAACCCCTTGGCGACCTTTCTGAACTTGTAGACCAGTGTCTTCAACTTGTTTCGTATCGTGTTCTTCTTGCTGTTTAATCCTCCAATTTGTTCAAGCGTATCCTGCTTTGTGTTGTTTAGTTTTATGGTCAAATCATTTTGTTGCTCTCTCCTCGTCCTAATCTGCTCGCAGTTCAATTTGACTGGCATCAGGTGCTGATTGATGTACAGCTCATTCCATTGCTCCATTCCCATATCAGCTGGTCTCACTACGGGCGTATTTGATAAGTTGTAGAACCAGTAACTGAATTTGTAGTTTGGACTTCCTGGAACGTAACAAGACAGAACTGTGTTGATTTGCTCTGTTATTGCCGAATTATTCCCACCAATCATGGTTGTAGCATTTGTCAAGTTTGTGTTGCTTAAATTGGCATTGGTTGTGTTGAACATTGGGATAAAAATTCTTCTTCAGAGTATTCTGCTATTTTCTTTCACTAATTTCAACCAGAATTCTGTTAACTACTGTTGCAAAGTAGACCTGATGAATTACTATTGCTAATACCAATAACAGTGTCACAATTACTGTACTATGCCTGTAAACATATGGAATATCGACGTAGTATCCTGCTACAGCCAATAGGAATACAATTGTGCTAATGAATATCAGAAGTAGACCATTAAATTGCCTGACTATTCTGTAGTTATGGGATAGCATGGATTGGTTTTACTCTGAATTTACAATATTTTGTAGCCCAATGAAAGAAGGAGTGAAGGAAGGCTTCACCAATTTCACAGTTGTCAGGGAGTGTTCTAAGACTAATGGGCGTCTATCGCAGTTTGAGTTGTCTAATAAGGTTGATATGCCTACTTTTATGCCAGTAGCCACGTACGGGGCAATGAGGAGTGTCCCAGTGGATCAACTTGATAACCAAATCATCCTCTGCAACACGTACCACCTGAGAGACCTCAATAGAAACATCAAGGAGTTCATGGGGTGGAAACAGGCTATTTTGACTGATTCAGGTGGATTTCAGATTCAGTCACTGCCCTGTGAAATTGTGGATGAAGGAATCAGATTCACGGAAACAAGGGCTCTATTTACGCCTGAGGACTCCATGCAAATCCAACGCATTCTGGGACCTGACATCATAATGCAGCTTGATGACGTAGTGAATCCAATGAAACCAAAAGAAAGACACGCTATTGCAGTCAGAAGAAGCATTGAATGGCTTGATAGGGCCATAGATGAATTGGATAAAGAGAAGGAAGAAGGCAGGGAGAAAGAGACCATTAGCGACTTCAGTGAATCAACAAGCTTCATTAGCACAGTTGTAACAGAAACATCGTCATCTTCTGAGAATCAAAAGAGGCACAGGAAGCATAGAGACATAAGGGCACTCTCCCACAAAATAGGTCAAATTCTATTTCCAATTGTTCAAGGTGGATTGAACAAGGATCTCAGAAGCCATTCGATTTCAGAAATATTGCAACGAAACCCAGTTGGAGTTGCAATAGGCGGAATGTGTGGTGGAGAGGACAAGATGGCATTTGCAGAGATAGTGGAATACACCGTAGGAGAATTAAGGCGAAATGGATTCAGTGGCCCAGTTTACGTAATGGGCGTAGGGTATCCAGATGACGTGGTGGTTTGCAGTGCATTGGGAACAGACACAAGCGACTGCGTCTATCCAACACGAATGGGCCGCTGTGGCCGCCTCTTCAGTGACACGGGTGACATCGAAATAACCAATGCTGGTCTCAGAAGACACCTTCAGAAACACGACCTTTTTGATCCAATTTCGGTAGACACCAAGTGCACCTGTAAAATGTGCACCTACTCGTTCCACTACCTGCTGAAGATCAAGAACACCCCGAACTTCTGCAACCTTGGATCAGTTCACAACCTGAGATACATGGCTGGGCTGATGGAGCGAATCAGAGACGCCTTGGCCTGTGATAAATTTGATCAATTTGTGGTGGAATATTTCAGGGTGAAATACGAGAAAAAGGCGCCTGGGTGGATCAAGGCAGTTTTCAGGCAGAAATTCAAAATAGAAATCTAGGGCAGAAATCACTCAGCAGCAACCACAGCAGCTTCGCTCTACGCCACGGTTGACGACCTCATCAAAGTAGACGCGTACGACCTCGTCGAAGAGGGCCTGAACACTCTTTGCTCTCTTATTGCTGACCAACACGTACGAAGTCAGCTTCTGCTTGTTCACCATTTCGTGGGCGTTGTTTCGCACCAATTCCAGGTTGCTGGTGACCATGTCACTTGTCACAACCTCCCCACTCTGCTCGTCCCTGCCTCTCACGGTCTTGTCGCACTTTGTCACGGCCAGAATGATTGGCTTGTTTGGTCGCCTGAGCTCCTTCATCAACTGCTGGAAATGGAGATTGTCCTTTGCATTGACGCATTCAATACACAAAACAAAGACATCTGCATCCAAATAGCTCATTTTGACGAGGCGAGCAAGCTCCTCTGATCCATTCGTGTCGCAGATGTTCATAAAGGTGTTGCTGTCACCGTGTCTGATTCTGTAGGTGTCAAAGACCGTTGGTTTCGCAATGTGGTCAAGCTTAAGATGCTTCTTGATGATCTCAGACTTCCCACTGTTTGGCTCCCCCACAAAGACAACTTTTATCACGGTCTCTTTTGGTGTCTCAATAGGCATAACAGAGGGGGCCAATTAAATTAGTGGGGAAACAGGGGCAATAGAAATATGATGAAATATTTGTAAGGGGTGAAACAGTTAGAATATGCATAAGTATATGTGGATGAATAGAATGGATTTGTTTATTGAATGCAATTTGTGTATTGGAGAGTGACCTCGTTATGGCTGAAGATGACGGAAAGTGCACCAGAAGAAGAGGAACTGGCTTCAGTGAGGACGAAACAGATCACTATAGCATGGATGGAGAGCAATACACTCAGGTGGATGAGTTACAGACTATTTACTATTTGAATTCGATGAATGAGTTGGCTGAGTCATTCTATAACAGGGTTGCAGAGATGGACGAGATGAACGAGATGATTGAGAAAGAGTCAGCAGTCGTGGAGTATCGCAGGGAGAAGAACAGGGCAGCAGCCAAGAAGTCCAGGGTGAAGAAGGCACTTTACGTCAAGAAACTTGAAAAAAGTGAGCAACTTCTGCGCATAAACATAGTTGAATATGAGGAATGTGTATTTCAATACGATTCACTGCTGAAGATGGTGATGGAATATGCACTAGATATGATACACGCCAATGAAGACGAAAGAAATCAGGCGAATTGGCGTCTACTTGACCAATTGGAAGAATACAGAAATAGAACTGGAATATACCTTGAGAATGTGCTGCACCTGGCCAATACAAGGCGTCTTGTTGAAAACGAGAGCATCGATCGTCTCTGTGAGCTGCTCAAGGAAGCAGTTTCAAAAATTACTCTTCCAAACTACCCCCCAGATGAAACCTGAGCCCTTTGTTTTTAACTAGCCCATGTCGAATACTTTCAAATTGGACAAACCAGAAGACACTGGCATGGCCGAGGCAACAGATGCCATTCTGGAGACCAAGGCACAGTCTAAGCCAGTCATCCTCCACTTCATCGTGCTGCGCCCACCAATCACACTCATTGACGTGCTTCCATTTGTGGCCGTATTTGGAGTCTACTGCCTCGTCATTCACACGATTCTCGCCCTGATCAAACGAGTCCATAGACCAACCCACAATGCCCTTGTGATGTTCTTCATCGTCGCATTCCCACCCATCACAATGATGGTGCTCCGTGATTACGTCTTCATCACGATCTGGGCCCTCCTGATGCTCTTCTTCGCCTACTGCGTCAGAATTGGATTCTCAAGGGGCCTCCTGGCCCACGAGAACCCTAAGAAGATCTATCGCCTCTTCAAGAAGATCTTCACGGCCACAAACTTCCTGATTCTCCTGAGCCAGGCGATGGTGCTTCTGAGCCGCATTCTGGGGACAGCCACGATCAAAACGAGTCTGCGATTCCTGATCTATTCCGTCTACTTTGGCGTATTCTGCAGGGAGGTGATGTTCAACCTGAGTCGCATCATGGCCCAGACCACTGGCTACTACACGAAAGACGACTCAATTGCACCAGTGGCTGATGATGGAAGCAGATGCATGATATGCTCGCTATCACTGCAGAACAAGACCAAAATATTCACGAACACCTGTGGCCACTCTTTCCACATGGAGTGTATCAAAGGATGGGCCCTATTGGCCAACAACTTCTTCTGCATCTACTGTAAGAGACCGATTGATGATACAAACAGACTCACTCGTGATCTATGGTACAAGGCTGAGAATACGATGAGACCAATTATGAACTTCCTTAGATCCAGCATATCATTCTTTGTGGTGATCTACATATTTATGATGATTAGATTGAGGTAGAGATAAATAGAGTAGTAGTTTGGGTAATTGTAATAGGCGTAGATAACTACCACCCTAACTAACCACTATAATAACTATCGCCATAACTAACTCTACCATACTGACTATTCACTTATTTCTTAGCCAACCTTTTTAAAGGGGTTGCTATTAAATTGAGCAATAACAGAGCCCCTATGACTGGCTACAACGACAAGTGCAAGTGCAGCTGCAACAGCAGTAGCAACTCAGAATGCAGCTGCTGCGAGGATGCGTGCTGCAAAGAGTGTCCATGCGTGGAGACAGATGTTACAAAGATTGAGACATCCTTGACCAACAAGATACCATCGAATGAAATCAAGTTGACGAAGCTTGATACTGGGTTTCTGTTGCAGGTCAAGCACAGTCTGTCATCCAAAAGCACCAACAGCTGGTACGAGAGCAACTTCAGCTACCAGAAGGAGGAGCATTTTGGTAGAACGGTTGATGAAGTCACAGGTGGATTCAATGAGGAAGGGAAATACGAAGTGAGGGTTTGTTTCAAGGCATTGGAAGAGGATAAGGCAGATAAGGAAGAGGA
>LWDP01000027.1:0-36415 GCA_002087915.1 Enterospora canceri
ATCAGTGAAATCAGGTGAGTCACCGCCGAGATCAATTTGGTGGGCAACCAGGTGGAGCGTAGATCGGAAACAGGCGGCTGCTTCAGAGAGACGGCCATCTGTGGTCAGTTGCATGGCCAGGGCGTAGGCAGAGGCGACCAGATCCACGTCATCGGCTGCCACTGATTCCGTGGTGTGGGCAGTGGTTGAATTTGATGGGCTCAGGGTCTCCTGCAGCTGCATCACAAACTGAGCAATTTCAGGCTGCTTTGATTCAAGGGCTCTTTTGGAATAAATTGGTTGGGATGGATCAGAGTCATTGACGGTGGCCATCACTGACGTGGCTGGCTCAGAGATGCGCGATTTATCGGAATATTTGGATTTGTGGCTTTGAGACTCACTGGAACTGAATGCATTGTGTTGATCAAGGGTGATTTGAGACAGTTTGGATTTGAGTGCATTTTTATCAGGTGATTTGGTCAATTTGGATGAGTCGCTATCTGCCTTAGGCTGTTTTTCAGTTTCGATCATTTTAGGCTGTTTTTCAGTTTCAATCATTTTAGGCTGTTTTTCAGGTTCAATCATTTTAGGCTGTTTTTCAGTTTCGGTCTTCTTTTCCTTCCTTTTTAGTGGCCTATCTTCTGCATTTCTGGTTACAATTTCAATCAGCTCCAAATAGACGTCTTCCTCAAAGAGATTCCTCTTGGAACGGAGCTTATTGAACTGGCCAGAGAAGACAAGAAAGTGGAACAGGCCACTTTCATCGCCAGAGAGACACTCTTCAGCAATGTGATAGGCATCTGAGTCATTTTCAGAGACAATTCTATCAGCAAGGACACTCTTCTTGTGACTGAGGCCATGTGAGTTGATCAGAGAGAGACACTCGTCGTAACGAGACTCAGAGAGAAAGAGATCAAAGCGACGCGTTGGCTCCTTGATGAATGGAATGGCAACAGCACCCTGGTTTCGGCTGATCAGGTACTCGAGGGGTGAGAGACCCGGAAGCTGTTCAGACTGAATTGTTTCAAGGACGCCTTGTTGCTCTCGAACAGCGCGGCGGAACTTGATTTCGCCTGTGACGAGCTCAATTCGGGAGACCGCGTTGTTGAGGTCGACGAGCCACAGGAAGTCGGGGCCAGTTGAGAGGATCTTCGCGTAGGCCGAGGCAGAGCAGAGGTGGCCAGCACCCTCGTAAAAGTACGAAATGAGCTTAGTGGTCGCGTAGACGAAAACCAGCTCAGATCCGAAGCAGAGCGAGGATGCGTCCACGATCTCGACGTCCGTGGAGAGGGCGAAGCGCGTCTCGAGGCTTCCAAGGTCGATGGCGCGGATGGCTCTCTCTCCAACGCAAACAAGCGTATTCTGCATAAATACAACCTTGTTAACCTTAAATAGCAGACAAACAAAATTGTCGAATTTGTTCGTGTAGAGCTTCTTTCCGTCTTTGGACACACAGACGTAGACGTCGTCCTTGGATGCGAGGAAGACGACTTCCTCGTCGAAGACTCTCACTTTCTCGTCTCCCCTGAACAGGACACACTCGCGTATCTTATACAGCTCATCCTGTACAAAATATGCATATCCTGTCTCAGCAGAGACCTTGTTCCCCGTAGCCATGTCAAACACGTCGTAACAGCCGTCGTACTGCAACAGCGCCCTCTCTCCGGAGATGCTGAAGTTGTCTACGAGTCTCAGACCCCTCAAAACAAATTCAGCCTCTCCCTTAACAACCTTAAATAGTTTGTTATTCATGCAATAATAGCTTACGCCGTTAAACACCCCTGCTACCATTTTGGGCCTGTTTGTGTAGACAACAAGCCCTGTATCGCAGCCAGCTGCCAAATAGTCGTCTTTGGCTGCCACACACCAGAATCTGCCTGTTCCTGTGATACTGTAATTCTCCTTTGAGTTTATACACAACTTACAGTCTTCTCCTGTTGAATAGAGCACCTCGTCGTATTTCAATAGCCCAGTCACATTCGATTCGTGTGAATAAATCGACCTGTGATACTCCAACACCTCGTTCCTGTATTTCCACTCCTTGATCTCCCTGTCGTCTGATCCTGAGAATATCGAGTTCTCACTGACGTAAATGCAGTTCACTCCCCTGTCATGCGCCTCTACTGATTGATACTGAATCAAAGTGGGCGTCAATACGCTCTTCTTCTGCTCAAAGAGCTTCTCGCAGTTCCATAGCCCAAGTGTGTGATCCAATGAGCCAGTTATGATGTGAGTTGAGTCGAGGAAGGCAGCAGCCATCACGTAGTGGTGGTGGCCGACTGAGGAGCAAAGCAGCTCGCCCGTGTAGAAGTTCCAGACTTTGATTGTGCAGTCATCCGACCCAGACAGAATCCAAGGCTGAGTTGGGTGAAAATCGAGGGCCCTGACGTAGTCGACGTGTCCCTTGAGCCGTACGGTGACTGCCTTCTTGTTGTAGTCCCAGATTCTGATCTCCTTGTCGTCTCCAGCAGTCGCAAAGATGCTTCCACTTGGATGCATCTTCACTGCCCTAATTGAGCCAGCGTGCTCGTTGAGTCCCTGTTCCGTGCCATAGAGGTAGTTGTGGATGTAGAGTGTCCCACAGTGGTTCCCTGCTACGAGTGTTGGTGCCGTAGGGTGGAAATCAACTGCCTTGACTCGTGTGGATTCCTTCTTGTTTGAAATTCTCAAATGTTTGCTGAGCATATTGGGGTGAAAATGGGAGAAGTGAAAAGTGCCCAGGTTTCTACCAGAAATCAATTTCCCTATGAATAAATTTGCTCCTAACAAACTGACTAAATTAGCCCATTTCAATGATGAAAAACACAGTGGTTTCAGGAAGGAGAAAGGTGCTGATTGGCCATCGAGGAGCTGGATCAGACGAGTATCACGGCTTCAAGAAGCAGCTGAAGGAGAACACGGTCTCCTCCTTCAACTCGGTGATCAAATATCAGGTTGATGCCGTTGAATTTGACATTCATTTTTATCCAAAAGAGGACGCACTAGTCGTCTCCCACGACCAAGTCGCATTCAGCAGTGCTCTTCTCACTCTTCAAGACGTCTTTGATCAGACAAATCAGCTCATTCAGTTCATTCAGTTCAATATTGAACTAAAGGAAAATGAGTCATTTTCAATGGATGAAAACAGGCGATTTGTTGAGAAGGTGCTTTCAGTTGCGTCAAACTACACCAGAAACTGCATCTTCAGCTCATTTGATCACAATTTGGTCGACTTATTGATCAGTTCTGGGGCCACAGCCTACTTCATCTTTGATTCACTGACTGATTTCAATAATTACGCCCTAAAATACAACAAAATTGTATTTGATTGCAAGTTATTTGATCAGTTGAAGGAGAAATTGACTCATTTTGAGAGTGTCTTTCTCTATGGAAATGATACGAACGTATCCGAAAGGGCATTTGAGTATTTTAAGGTGGTTGATGGGCTGATTGTCGATGACGTGGATGCCCTCCAAAGTGTGATCAATACTTGATTTATTCCAATAGCGTGAAAAGCACAATTGCTGCCACTGTTGATAGTCCAAGTGTTGTAACAGTTCCATTTGACTTTGATTTGCTTGAACTCTTTGTGCTGCTTTTTGACGTAGTTGATGTGGTTGATCCACCCGCAGTGCTTCCATTTTTACTGGTTTCAGCTCCATTTCCATTTTGACCTGTTTCTCCTGCTTCAGCCCCTTCTCCTGCTACGGCACTAACTACCCCTGCATTTGCGCCACATTCAGCTGCCCCAACAGTCGTCTCAGGTTGCACTGGTTCTTGGGCCATTCTGCCCTGCTCAGCCCTCACCTCGCTCCACTGGCTGCTCAAATCTGGTTGTGGTGCTTCCACTGCTCCTCCACTTCCCAGACTTCCAATTGGCATGAACTCACCCCATTTTCCTGTTTCAGCACACTTCTCCTGTACCATCATTCGATCTGGCCCATCGACGTAGATCATCATCTGCTTGCATCCAACTGGAACAACCACCATGTCGCACTCTGACACCAGTGCTACGCAATGCTCCGTGGCTGCTACGACCTCGAAGAGACTAACGAAATGCATGGGCTCAATTCAAACTGGCTTTTTATTCAAAAAGAATCCATTGGCTGAAAGTGCTTCCAGAAATGGAATATTATGCATTATGACGTCATAATCAAGGAGGGAAAGAGAGATCCAATGAAGAATCACTTGATTTATTTTGGTGTTGTTTGCCCCAAATGAAGGAAGAAAGGGAGACCAAGGACTCGTTCGTAGACGACACCGGCGAGAACAGGATGAAGATACGGCCACAGGACGTGCCAGACGGCGTGGCCGAGAGGAAGCCGAAGCGATTCAAGGGAATTCCGTCTCTCAGGACAATCACAAACCCATTGGACCTGTCTCCTACGAATCCAATTCTGAGAATGCTGAAAGTGCCTGGAATAATATTCTGTAGCACCATAGGAGGGTATCTGGTTGGGAAGCTGGGGGCAAGGCCGTTCTACCTGGTGCTGATAGGCCACTGCATCTACGCGTTCTACAGGAGGCGAGTCAGCCAGTACCAGCTGAGCGTCGACACGATCATGGGCCAGGCCGAGCGCCTGAAGAGCATGGGCGAGCACGAGAGCGTCGAGTGGATGAACTACGTCGTCAGGCGCGCCTGGCTGAACGTGGAGGCGGCCGTGAGCTCCGAGATCCACTCGGCCGTGAACAAGGTGCTCAAGGCGAATTGCCCGAAGTTTCTGAAGAGCATAAAGCTAAGTGAAATTACACTTGGAACGGAGCCACCTGTGGTCGAGCGAGTGAAGTTCGTGGACGAGAGGGAGGACGTGGTGGTGCTGGAGGCGTCCGTTGCCTTCGTTCCGCTCCAGGACGAGGCGGTCTTCACGGAGCCACGAAGCCACTGGAACACGTGCATCCAGCTCAGCGTGGCCCTCAACAACCTGATTTCGCTGCCGATTCTGGTCAGAAACTTCACGTTCTCGGCCACGATGCACGTCGAGCTCTCGCTCCTGAAGAAGGCGCCCTTCGTCGACAAACTCAGGTTCCAGTTCACCGAGCTGCCCGTAATCGACTTCGTCTTCATTCCGCTGAAAATATGCGACTTCATGGACCTGCCTCTGCTGAGCAGCACGCTCAAGTCGACCGCAAACAGGCAGCTGAGTGCCATTCTCGTTGCGCCCCACTTCCTCGAGGTCGATTTGAGCAAGGTCGACAAATACGCCGGAAAGAGGATTGGCGTGATCTGCGTGAGACTGGAGAGCCTGCTTTCGGCGGACGATGGCATCAAATCGGTGACGCTGTCGATCGATGGCACCGTCTTTGGCGAGACAGAGAAACACGAAGGAAGAAACCCAAAATTCAACGAGGTGTTTTATGCACTGGTAAAGGACACGAACACGACCATTTCGCTACGACACCACCAGGAGGCTGACCAATTTGGGGTGATTCACCTTCGAAACCTGAACAAGCACAGCTACTCCGAGAACATCAACATGTGCAATGGTCACGGCCAGTCCCTGCTTGGAGCCACGACTCTTTTCTACCAGGCCACTGAGTCAAAGAAGGAAAGTGCCATTTTGAGCATAAAAGTCGTAGGCGTAGACAATTTGCATAAACGAGGAATGTCGAAGAAGCTGCTCTACAACACGTACGTCATCGTGAGGGTGGTGCAGCAGAGCACGAAGAGGACGATAGCGGAGTTCGAGACGAAGCGCATCTTCGCGTCTCGCAGCCCGCAGTTCAACGAGAAGTTCGAGCACTTTGTGAGGGACTTCGACCTCTACGACCTGGCGGTGAAGGTGGTCGACGACAAGGACGATTCGCAGATCGGAGACCTCTACGTCCCCCTCTCTGACATCCACGACTGCTCCACTGGCACCAGCAGCCGATTCAGACTCAGAGGAGTTGAAAATGGGGAAATTCTCTTTGAATTTGGAATGGAATACATCGATATCCACGACAGTAGAAACGTGTCACTAAAAAGTGAAGATGAATCAGAGGCGATCAACAGCGAAGTTGACGAGAGCAGGGCGTCGAGGAAGGGCGTGAATGGGATGAACATGTCGACTGAGACAGAAATAAGCAGGCACCAAACAAGGGTGGAGGAGCCTGGGGCTCCTCCGCCACCTGATCCAACTGAATTCCACCCTTTGAAGCTGCCTGAACCAGTTGGCCTCGATCTCGGAATCTACAACCTGAAGAAGCAGTCGAAGAGGCTGATCGACTTCAAATACGCCGTACAAGTCACCTCGGTCTCGTTCAGCAGCCGTGGCTCCTTCTACTTCGTCTTCGAAACCAACTCGATGGTTCAGAAGACGCAGCAGTTCACCACAGTCATCGGCAGCAGAGTCAGCTCCCTTCTTCCAATCAGCAACGAGCGAGTCGTCCTCGTCCGCCTCTTCAAAATCACCGTCAACGGCGACTCGCTCATCGGAGAGGAGTTCGTCGACATCAGCGGCAGCTGCTTCGTCTGCGTATTCGACAGAACACGCGTTGAATTCGCCATTTCGAAGACGGCCCTCGTCAGAAACCACAACAAGAAGCACAGCACCAAATTCGTCCAAATTCGATTCAACTCCTTCGACAACCTGATCGAGTCGCTCCACTTTTACGACGGAAGAAGCCTCGTTTATGCCAGTGAAATTTTCAGGCGATTTCTGTTCAAAATGGAAGGGGGGACGAATCTGAGGGTGAAGCACCTGAAAACAGTCGAAATTGGAAAGACCGAAATGGAGAACGAGGAGGTCGACTTGGGCAACTTCAGGAGGAGCAGCGGCTCGTCGGAGCTGCTGGCGCACGCCGACCTGGTCACAGTGGGCTGCGACGTCCCATTCGTGAAGGACATGCTCAGAGGCGTCCTTGAAATCCACGTCATCAACGCAACAGGGGTGGAGCCGCCTTCTTCGGCCACCGCAAACCCGTTCGTGGTCGTCTACGTCAACAAAGAGAGCGTATTCAAAACAGCGGTGAAGAGGGGGACAAGGAGCCCGGAATTCAACGAGTCCGTTGACGTGGAGGTCGTGAAGGAGATCGACAGACTTGGACTGACCATTTATGAGCATAACAGAATTGCAGCAAATGAGATACTGACATTCTGCGAGTTTCCACTCTACAACCTGGTTCCAGGCTACAGCAAGCACGAATTGGCAATGAAGGACGCCCACAGTGGAGCAGAGACCAAGACAGTTCTAACTGTCCTATTCAACTACAAAAGAAGTAGAAAATGAAGAATGATAATATCTCATATTACGCCTAGTTGCAATAACAGGGGTTAAAGAAACTGCCTATACGGTCAATTTGATAGGTTTGACACCATCATTTATCAAAGTGGTGAAGAAGTCAGCAAAATGAGTTAAGCATAAATTAGCTTATTGATTTATGCATTTACAAATAAAAAATCAGTTCATTACCCCTTAATGAGCACAGTTGAAGACGAGCCAACCAGAGAGCAGAAGACGAGAGAGGCCATGATTGAGCTCACCAGCAAGTTAGTGACAGACGAGACCGCACGAAACGAGTCCCACGGCCCTGAGACAGTGGCTGAGTCCCAGGAACCTGAGACAGTTTATTCGCCTGAAAACAAGGTTGACCAACTCAGGTCGAAGTTGGCCAACAACTCCTTCACATTCGGAAACATCGAGGTGAAGAACAACCAGATCAAAATAGGCGACACCGAGCTGGCCGAGGATGCGATGATCGAGCCAAATGCGTTCAGGCCAGTCAGTGGCGAGGAGATGGACCACAAGATGGCCATGTCGCAGACGTACAGGTTTCTGAGCAAGTGCGCCTCTGCGCAGGAATGGGTGAACTCGTTTGTTCCCTGCCCAGACATTGCGACATTTTTCAGCGAGCTGCCCAGGGGATTCCACCTGGCCAAGATCGCCAGTCTCTGTGGATTCAACAAGACCGTCCACGGCCTGGAGAAGGCCGCCTACTACGAGGTGATCAACATCTCGACGTTCCTTGAGTTCTGCCGGAAGATCCGCGTCAAGGAGTGCTACCTGTTTGAGACGAACGACCTGAGGGAGAGCAAGAACATGCAGAAGGTGGTCTACTGCCTGCACGCAGTGGCCAGGAAGCTGCAGAGGATCGGACACGGCCAAGGAATTCAGCATCTGAAGAAGTCATTCACGAAGGAGGAGATCGATCTCGTTGATGATGAGAACGTAGGGGTCTTTGAAGAGCACCTCTACGATCAGCTGGAAAATGATTCAAATTCAAGTGAAGAAATAGAAGGGGATGTGGTAGAGGAATTAGTAGAAGAAAAGGAAGAGCAATTACTAGAGGAAGAAGAGCAATTACTAGTAGAAAAGGAAGAAGTGGTAGAAAAAGACCAATTATTAGTAGAAGAACAACTACTAGAGGAAGTTGATAACAACATCAATAACAACCTTGCTGTTGACCTACAAAACAGTCATCCTACACCAGAACAAGTCCATGCCCTCGATTCATTCGTGAAGACACTTTCATTCACAGACGCATTCAAGAACATCCTCTACAACGAGAAGATCAAACTGATTTCACTGAAGAAGTTCATCTTTCTGATGCCACAAGACAAGCCAGAATACATTGGAACAGACATCATTGATCAGTTTAGGAGGAACTACGCCATGAAGGAGCAGATTGATGAGACGTACAGAAGCGTGAGACTGCTTCTTGAGAACCAGGCTGAAATGAGGGGACTCAGAAGAAGCAGGCCAAGGCCAAAGAGCGACTTCGGCCCATTCAAGCAGGTGCTGTACAACTTCATGGTCGACCATGCGATGGTAAGCGACCTGATTCTGCAGAACGAGGCCATTCCACTTGAGCACGTCTACAACGACACGATCGTAGGAGACTACCATTTCAGCAAGGTGCTCCTGCGAATCAAAGAGAACGAAACGCAGCAGAGATCTCCCGCCTCTACCACAGCCAGCCACTTCCGTCCCTGAGCCCAGTCCAAATCTACCAGGAGATCTACGACCTGAACATCTACGACCAGGACGCCCTGCTTGACGTGGCACTGGCCGAAGACCGCGTCCTGAACGAGTTGGAAACGAGAATCACCACGGTCGTAGCCCACCTGATTGGATTCCTGAAACTCCTTGAAACAGTTGAACTCCCAATCTACTGCAACCTCTTTCCTGACAAATACGCCCTGTTTATCAAACCAGCCATTTTATCAACCAAAATGGGCGAATTAGCCAAAATGGGCGAATTGGAGGACGATGCCCTGAGACGCATCTTCCGAGGCAGCCACCAGTCAGAGACAGAGAGCACCTCACTCATCAACAGGGCTGAATTCAGCCAACTCAGGCAGTTTGCTGATCAGACCCAATCACCCAAATCAGCCAGTCTCCTCTACTCTGATCGAAATGAGATCAATGAAAGACTTCTTCAGAAATTGGAGTATTCGAGTGGAATGAGGGTGACACTTGGCCACGAGGCAGTGAATGGGCTGATTCTGCTCTGGAAGAAGAACAGGGATGGCTTCCGAGGCGGANCCAAAATGGGCGAATTGGAGGACGATGCCCTGAGACGCATCTTCCGAGGCAGCCACCAGTCAGAGACAGAGAGCACCTCACTCATCAACAGGGCTGAATTCAGCCAACTCAGGCAGTTTGCTGATCAGACCCAATCACCCAAATCAGCCAGTCTCCTCTACTCTGATCGAAATGAGATCAATGAAAGACTTCTTCAGAAATTGGAGTATTCGAGTGGAATGAGGGTGACACTTGGCCACGAGGCAGTGAATGGGCTGATTCTGCTCTGGAAGAAGAACAGGGATGGCTTCCGAGGCGGAACAAGGCGGATCATCGAGCAGATGGAAATGTTTGGGATACGTGGCCCAGTTGAGCTCGACTTGGACTGCTTCTACTGCGAGCGGGAGAGCAGCTACTCGAATGGGCTCCAATCGATCATAAACGAGGCAAAGCGGAAGTTTGTGATTCTGTTCAAGCACAGCAGCAAGCGAGACGTGCTTGGGATGCTCCATGTCCGGGGCGAAGGCAGGCAACTTGACGACGGCTGCTACTCGAGCGACTTCGACTGCTACGACGGGACTGTCCTGAGCAGCCTCAAGGCCATCAAGAAGTCCCTGGTTTCTGATTTGGAGTTTCTCGAGTCCCAGGGCGTAACAAGTCGATCTTGCGAATACGCCGAAATGCTTGAGATGATTGCGAGGGCGATTCTCAAGCCAGAAAACAGGGATCTCGAGCTGAACGACGAGACGGCTGAAATGGTCTACCAAAGGGGGGAGCTGATGAGTGGAACGGCCAGTCGCCTCGAGGGCTACTACGCCTCGTTTGTGTCGAAATGCAGCAGAAGAAGCAACAGGGTTGTTTCGCTGAAGAATGCGGTGGTGGCTGAGAGTGGCCGCCTTGGAACTGAGAATGCGACTGTCTCGATCAGGGAGGTGGAGCCGCTCCTCTTCCGTGCGACTGTTCAGATCGGTGCTGCCACCCTTGTGACTGGCTCATTCCGCCTGACTGATCTGCTTGGTGAAATTGAGGATGGAAGCAGAACACTGTCACTGGAGAACACGGTGAAACTGGATGCATTGGCACTGCTTGCTGCCATCAACGCCAATTACGTCAGTCTGTGATGAGTAGTTAGTAAAAAGGAAGGGTAGTGACACTAGTAACATTAGTAGAGTAAAAGGGTAAAGAGACTAAATCAATGACTACTATAATATTGCCACTATAATACTATCACCCTAACTACCTACTATAANCGTGCGACTGTTCAGATCGGTGCTGCCACCCTTGTGACTGGCTCATTCCGCCTGACTGATCTGCTTGGTGAAATTGAGGATGGAAGCAGAACACTGTCACTGGAGAACACGGTGAAACTGGATGCATTGGCACTGCTTGCTGCCATCAACGCCAATTACGTCAGTCTGTGATGAGTAGTTAGTAAAAAGGAAGGGTAGTGACACTAGTAACATTAGTAGAGTAAAAGGGTAAAGAGACTAAATCAATGACTACTATAATATTGCCACTATAATACTATCACCCTAACTACCTACTATAACTACCATAATTGCTACCACCCTAACTACCTACTATAACTACCATAATTGCTACCACCCTAACTATCACAACCTTTTCACCCCTATGAGCAACAAGGTTGATTTGTCTACTGCAATTCTTGACACTGCCCTACCAAACCAGGTGGTCGTGAATGCCAGTCTCCTGAACACCCTCAACATCGGCCAGCACGAGATCGCCCTGAACCCGGCTGACGTGACCAAGAACGCCCTCTTTGAGGCCGGCCCAGTCTTCGTGAGGGGAGCCAAACAAACAAGCGGCCTGTTCACGTGCAGGGTGGACGAGAGCCAGCAGCCCGGGACAGCGTGTCTGTCGAAGGAGGCGAGAGCGAATCTGCGAATCAGATCGGGAGACACCGTGAAACTCTACCAGCCCGAAGACAGGCAGCTCGTGGACGCCTACCTGGTCTCACTGGCCGAAGTGGTCGAAACAACAAGGGGCCTCTCAGGCCGAGTCTTCGAGGAGGTCGTTGCGCCCTACTTTGACTCGATTCCAGCGAGTTTCGTCTCAAAAGGAGGCGTCTACACCATCGCAAGTGGAATGCTACGAATTGAGGTGAAGGTGACTGGGATCAGGGGAGCACTGCCTGGCGAGAAGGAGGGCGAGGAGGTCGACCANGAGGCGAGAGCGAATCTGCGAATCAGATCGGGAGACACCGTGAAACTCTACCAGCCCGAAGACAGGCAGCTCGTGGACGCCTACCTGGTCTCACTGGCCGAAGTGGTCGAAACAACAAGGGGCCTCTCAGGCCGAGTCTTCGAGGAGGTCGTTGCGCCCTACTTTGACTCGATTCCAGCGAGTTTCGTCTCAAAAGGAGGCGTCTACACCATCGCAAGTGGAATGCTACGAATTGAGGTGAAGGTGACTGGGATCAGGGGAGCACTGCCTGGCGAGAAGGAGGGCGAGGAGGTCGACCACGGCCGTGTCTCCGAGAACACGCGAATTGACATGTCGCAGACGACGACGAAGAGCGAGATCGAGAAGGAGTTCGACGTGATCGGATTCGACGACATCGGCGGATGCAGGAAGCAGATGGCGCAGATCCGCGAGTGCGTGGAGCTGCCTCTGAAGCACCCGGAGCTCTTTGCCCGAATTGGAACGAGGCCGCCAAGGGGCATTCTGCTCCACGGGCCGCCTGGGACTGGAAAGACGCAGATTGCAAGGGCAATTGCGAATGAAATTGGGGCAACTCTGCTGGTGATAAATGGCCCTGAAATAATGAGCAAAATGTCAGGCGAGTCGGAGTCGAACCTGAGGAAGGCGTTTGAGACTGCGGCCGAACAGGCACCTGCGATCATTTTCATGGACGAAATTGATTCGATCGCGCCAAACAGGGAGAAGAGCAGCCAGGAGAGCGAGAAGCGAATTGTGTCGCAGCTGCTGACGCTGATGGACGGGATGACGGAGAGGACGAGCGTGATCGTCCTCGGCGCCACGAACAGGCCGAACTCGATCGACCCGGCGCTCAGGCGCTACGGCCGATTCGACCGTGAAATCGAAATCGGCGTCCCTGACGAAATCGGCCGCCTTGAAATCCTGAGCATCCACACCAAAAACATGCGACTGGCCGAGGACGTCGACCTGCTCGCGGTGGCGAGGGAGATCCACGGCTTCACTGGCTCCGACGTGGCGTCGATGTGCTCCGAGGCCGCCATTCAGCAGCTCAGGCGAAAGCTGCCCTACGTCGACCTCGATCGAGAGCGGATCCCAGCAGCGGTGCTGAAGAACCTGAGCGTGAGCAAGGACGACTTCGCCTACGCCATCAGCAACACGGACCCGTCCTCGCTTCGCGAGACGGTCGTGGAGACGCCGAACGTGAAATGGGCCGACATCGGCGGACTCGAGGGCGTCAAGCGAGAGCTGCGTGAGACCGTGATGTACCCAGTGAACCACCCCGAGAAGTTCATCAAATTCGGCCAGAACCCGAGCAAGGGCGTCCTCCTCTACGGGCCGCCTGGCTGCGGGAAGACGCTGCTTGCAAAGGCAGTGGCCACTGAGTGCAAGGCCAATTTCATTTCAATCAAAGGCCCAGAGCTTCTGAGCAAATACGTCGGTGACTCGGAGTCGAATGTGAGGGAGCTGTTTGACAAGGCCAGGGGTTCGACTCCCTGTGTCCTCTTTTTTGACGAGATCGACTCAATCGGAAAGTCGAGGATGACGGCCTCAAATGACGGTGGCACCACAGACAGGATGCTCAATCAGCTGCTGACTGAGATGGACGGAATGAACCAGAAGAAGAACGTCTTCGTCATGGGCGCGACGAACAGGCCGGGGCTGCTCGACTCGGCCCTGATGAGGCCAGGTCGACTCGACCAGCTCGTTTACATTCCACTTCCAGACCAAAAGAGCAGGCTCAGCATCCTCAGGGCGAAGTTGGGGAAGGCACCGCTGGCAGAGGACGTGGATTTGGGGGCGATAGCACGAAAGACAGAGGGATTCAGTGGAGCAGACCTCACTGAGATCTGTCAGAGGGCGGCAAAGTTCGCAATTCGAGAGAGCATCAGGCACAAGATGACGTCAGAGAAGGTCGAAGACGATCCAGTCGAAATGCTCAGCTCAAAGTACTTTGCTCAGGCGATGAAGGACGCAAGGAAGTCAGTTACCAGGCAGGAGATTATGCAGTTTGAGGCATTTGCAAAGAGCATGAACGTGGATTTGAAGAAAGACGGGGAAGATGGAAAGGGAGGAGACGATGGAGAGGACTTGTATGGGTAGAATGAGTAGGAGACTACGGTATGATTCCAATTTAGTATGATTGCAATTTAGTATGATTACAATTTCATGAATAAACTTATTGGTCTATTTAACCCTATTTAGCATGAAGGCATTCAACGACTTCATTCTGTTTAGAGACAGACACAGGCTGTACATGCCACAGCAGCTACAGAAACAGCTTCTGGAGGACGGAGTAGTCGAAGAGCAGCTGAACAGCATCGTGGAATCCTACAAGAAGGTGGCACCAGGGGCAGACGGACTCAGGATAGTCGGTCTACCGGACATGCATCCAGGATACTCGTTTCCAATAGGAACAGTCGTGGCAATGCCACTGGAAGGTGGATTCATAGCACCAGAAGGCGTAGGATACGACATAAACTGCGGAGTACGAGTGTTACGAACAAATTTGACATACGAACAAATTGCAAGTAAGCTTAATTCAATTATAAGTGAAATGCATGAATTCATACCATCTGGAACAAGAAGGAGCAGTCTCCGACTGAGTCAGGCGCAGATGAAGGCCGTTCTCTCTCGTGGCATTGCTGGACTCGTTGGAACGGAGATGAGGACGCAGGATGGCCGCGACTCTGTCACGGCTCTCCACGAGTCAGTCGACGCCTACGAAAAGGTGGAGGACTTTGGCTCCCTGGAAACAGGCGTGGACGAGTTCAGCCAAAAGCAGCTTGGAAGGGGAATTGCGATGTTTGGGACACTGGGAGGCGGAAACCACTACCTGGAAATAGAGCGAGTGGCCGAAGTCTACGAGGAGGGCAGCCTCTGCGTCGGAGACGTCCTCGTCTTCATCCACTGCGGGTCGAGGAGTCTCGGCCACGAGATCTGTCGATCTCACGCCACAGGCGACCTCTTCATTCCGATTGAATCGGATTCAGGCCAGGCCTATTTTGGGCAGATGAAGGCAGCAGCAAACTACGCGTACGCAAACAGGGAGGCGATCTCAGCAATGGCACTTCGAGTGCTTCGGAATCACATTCCGGAAGCAGAGGTTGAGATTCTCTCTGATTGTGGCCACAATATCGCACGAATTGAGACAGTTGGGGGCAAAGAGTGGCTGATTCACCGAAAGGGGGCGAGCAGGGCGAAGCCTGGTGATTTGGTTGGAGTTGGTGGATCGATGGCGACGAGCAGCTACGTCCTTCGCGGCTGTGACGGGGCAGAGGCCACGTTCCACAGCACTGCCCACGGCTCAGGCCGCCTTGTTCGTCGTTCTGAGGCCAGAAGAATCTTCTCTGTCTCCTCTGTCCTCAATTCCATGGCTGGAATTGAACTACGAACTGGTTCCATTCCTGGTGTCGTAGAGGAGGCTGCTTCCTGCTACAAGGACGTCAATGCAGTCGTAGACCACTGCGAGAGAGTTGGAATCAGTCGAAAAGTGGCAAAAACAGTTCCAATTGCCGTAATCAAGGGGTAGTCAGGTGGAGTCAGCAAAAATGTTTTTGACGAGGATCGAACTCGTGCCCTTCCGCGTGTTAGGCGAACGTGATAACCACTACACTACAAAAACAAGAAATGGGCGACTTTCACATTTAGGCTGTTTCAGCCCAGTCGCCTACTTCTGCCTCCTGGTCAGAAGAATGTTCTTGATTTTCATTCCCCTGTTGAAGAACAGGCTGTAGACAGGCGTATTCCTAGCTGGATAGACGATGTCACTCCTTCTGCTGTTGATCATCTCGTGGTAGTAGCCGTTCATCAGCTCAACTGTTCGGGTGAATAGCGCATGCTCGCTCTCAGTGAATGGTCCAGCTGACAGGAAGTAGTCGATGTATTTGTGGAGTTTCCGTATGCAGAGACTCCTGTGAGTCGAAAGAGACTCGCTCTCGTTGCACCCACCTGTCGTATTCCGAGCTGCTATGAACTTGGCGTGGATCTCCTCCACAAACTGGGGCGAATGGATCTTCTCGTCCACTGCTGCCATGAACAGGTGGATTCTGGCCGACTCCTCGTCCTGGGCCCTCTTCTGCCCCTTTGCTTTTGTGTTTCCCTGTCTCATTCTTAGGGCAAAATGGGAGGAATTGAAGGAAGCAGACTGAAAAATGAGACAAATCTCCTACAACTGTTAGTTAGTCGCCATCGAAAACAGTTTCGCTCCCACCACGTGATGAGACAGCTCATTCTGCTGCTACGATCCATCAGACGCGGCCCATCACCCTCTCTGCTCCCTCTCTGTGCTGACATCTTCGTCCACTGCTCCTGTGACGTCTCTTCTGGCTTCTTTCTCCACTTCAATCTCCTTGTAATGGGCGTAGTATCAAGAATAGCCTATATCACAACCAGAATAATGTAGTGGTAGTAGTAGTTGTAGTAGTTGTAGTAGGCAAAATGAGTAGTAGGCAAAATGGTAATAAACAAAATGTAGCCCATGAGACGAAGAAGAGGAAGCAGTGAAAGAGAGAGTGAGAGAAGTGGTCACTTTGATGAGAAGAGGGCGTATTATGAACGAAGAGAGGCAGGATACTACAAGAAGGAGAGAAAGAGAGGAAGAGGAAGAGAGAGGAAGGAGATGGAGGAGATGGAGGAGAACTACAGGGCAGAGGTGGATGAGAGGAACAGGAAGGAGGAGATGAAGAGGAGACTGGAGGAGGAGATAGAGGAGAAATACGGGGAGGAAGAGGGAGGAAGAAGCAGGAAGTTGATGCTGGTGAATCTATCAGTTTATGCAACTGAAGAAGACGTAGCAGAGGCACTGGAAGAGGAGGGGATTCAGGGGATGCAGTTGCGGGTGCTGGTTGATAGGCGAATTGGGCTGTGCAACGGAATTGGATTCGTGACACTTCAGAACGAGGAGGTGGCTGAGAGGGCAGCAGCTGTTTTGAGAGGGAAGGAAATCAAAGGAAGAAAAGTGAAGGTGAGGGGAGTATAGTATAGTAGAGTATAGTAGTTTACCATACTAGCTAACTTACCATAGTATAGTATATTACCATAGTATATTACCATAGTATATTGCTACCATAGTATATTACCACCCTAACTACCTACTACTTTATTACCACCCTAACTACCTACCACCCTAACTACCTACTACTACTATCTACCACCCCAGACAGTCTCTCGTATAACTGCACCAGTGATGCCACCCTAACTCCCCCTACAACCATTGCATCCTGAATGAGAACCTCTTTCACCTCAGCAGCAGTCAGCTCAGTCAAACTGAGATAGGCAGCCGCAACACCTGAAACGTGGGGAGCGGCCATGCTCGTCCCGTCCATCGTGGCGTAGGCGCCGCCTGGCGAGGCAGAGCGGATTCCGACGCCTGGGGCGTAGACGTCGATGCAGGGGCCGCTGTTCGTGAACGGGGCCGGGAGACCGTCTCGATCAACTGCGCCTACGGTGATGGAGCATCGCGACGAGCCAGGCGTGTAGGCGCAGCTGCTCTGGCCGAAGTTGCCGTCACAAAGACCACATTCTTCTTGTTGCTCATTCGATTGATCAATTTGTTGATTTGGGCGTTCTTGGCCCCAGCAATGCTCAGATTCACCACAACACGAGTCAGCCCACTCCTCCTGGCCCTGTTTACGGCGTAGTGGATCCCTCGATACATCGAATACATTCTGCCCCTGCCACTTGAATCGAGGATTTTGACTCCAAGGAGATCAGCGTGTTTGGCTACGCCCGATTCAACTCCACCGATGATGCCAGCAATGTGAGTTCCATGGCCATTGTCGTCATTGTTCCCATTGGTACGGGATTTACTCCTCTTTCTCTTCTGATTCTTCCTACTATTTTTATTAGTGAAATCAGCGCAATTCTCTACTACACGGCCACTGTTCCTGAATTCAGGGTGAGTTGTATCAATTCCAGTATCAAGAACAAAGACAGCAACTCCTCTACCGATATTCGAGAAGTACTCGAATGAGCTGGAATTGGTCAGGAAGCCAAGAGACCAGGGCGAATTCAGCCGAACCAGAAATTGGCCAGTGAAAACGGGGCTGAATTTGGGTGGGCTGAATTTGGTCAGATTCGGCTGAATCGTCCTGCTCTTCTGGACTGATATCACGGCATCCTCCTCAATCTCAATCTCATTCCTGGATCTCAGGCGAGAGAGAGACTCAGGCGAGAGGGAGACGTTGTAGAGCATCTCATTCGTGCCAATTTCAACGGCATCGAGGAGTCGATCGGCAGAGGTGAGGTCTCTGCTGATGTCAGTTCCATTTCTAACAAGCAGAATGTACGTGTTGGATGCAAGAAGAGTGGATGAGAGTAGAAGTAGGAGCATAAATAAATAAGAGAGAAACAAGTTGATAAATAAATGGTAGTGATTTATCACCCCAGAAAATGATGACAAAAGAAGAAGCCCAGACACGGATTAGGACGCAGGTGATGACGATGGCAGAGATGAGGAGACTGGTCAAGGAGCACGGGTTGGTGGTGAAGTTTGGGCAATTTAGTCGAAAAGAAAGAGAAATTATCGATGGAGTCATTTTGGAGCACATGAGGGAGCAGGAGTCTACGATGGACGAACTGGGAAGGTGGACGATCTACTGCAACTTCGAGGCACCGCAGGAGTACGACACATTTGATGCCAGGGGACTCATTTGCAAAATAGTTGATAAACTCAAACATAGGGCATTTCTGACTGTCTATAGGGAAGTGGCATTTCTGTACAATCCGTATAGGAAGAGAGAATTCACGGCAGAAGACGACAGGGAGTTGCTGCGACTCATTAAGGAGCATGGGACGAAGTATAAGAAGTTTCAGCCGATTATAGAGCATGCTGAGGTAGAGATAGCAGCACGATACACGTGTGTGTTGGCTGAAATAGAGGTGAAATACGTTACAGCAGGGGCATTGAGGCGGATTGAGGCGACTGGTTTGCCAAGAAACAGGGAGGAGCTGAAGGAGTTGGCAAAGGCCTTTGGAGTTGAAGAGCACAGGCTTCATCGTGCAATTGTGAAGTACCTGAATGGAAAGGCCTTTGGGCTTCTTAGAGAGAAATTGGTAGATGCAGAATTCGCATTGGAGTTGCTTAGAAACAACTTCCAGTGCAGCGTAAGTGTGGACATAGACAGAATCATAGGGGTAGTTAGGGACTCAGAGACAGAGGGGATTTCAAGTGCAAGGGAGTTTGTTCTGAGGCTGTTTGAGGACGAGGAGCTGGAGAAGAGGGATCTTCGTGTGAGAATAGAGATGGAAGACATCTTTTGGGACTACTTCAGCAAGAAGCACGAGTTGAGCTACCACTCAGCAATGACGAGATACAAGGGGATTGCAAGAAGATGGGGATGGAGGATGTTCAGAGACGTCTATGCCTCTGTAAAGGAGATGCTTGTATCATTTCTGGAAGACAGAATCCGTCAGGACGCAGCAGAGAAGCACAGTAACCGTAAATAAGATAGTTGTTTGTTTTTAAGCTTACTGCATTTCGTGTTCCTGGTTTCTACTCACATATTCAATGCCACTCTTCTCTAGGCGAGCAATGAACTCGTCTGGCAAGTCTCCTTCTACGGTCATCGCGTAGAATCCAGGGACACAGCCACCATTCCTCTGCCACTTTGCAACCCAGCTTCTTGCCACGTCAGTATAGTATATTTGCCCCCTAAAACTGCTAGACGTACAGTAGTCGCAGTTTCTGCCTCTTCCAAGCTGCAGAAATGCGCAATTCGGACATCCTTCCGTCTTAAACTTCTCCACGCTGCGTATAATCCCACAAGACAAACAGGCCCTGTTCCTTGGTTTTGCTTGTGCCATTTTCATGGGTCTTTTTTGTGCATAAACCAAACAAACAAATTCACAATTTTACACTTTATTTATAGCAAGAACATGTAGACTGATCCGCCCACAACTGCTGCTGCTACAACACCTCCTGTGACGAGTAATGCCGTCTTGTGCTTGCTGAAGAATCCCTCCTTCTTTTCCTCGCTCTTCTTGCTTGTGGTCTTCTTCTTCTTTTTCTCTGCCTCCTTCTTCTTCAGCTCCTTCATCATCTCCTCGTCGAACTCGTCCATTGAATCGATGTCGACGCCGAACATCTCGCAGAAGTCCTCCAGAGCCAGTGGCGTGCAAATTGTCTTTCCGTAGTTGTTGTGGATCTGCGTTATCATATCGAATGAAAATGAGCAGTTGTAGAAGTTGCAGTTGTAGAAGTTGACTAGGGCACAAAGGGTGTACATGTTTCTTGGGGCTGGCGACTTCTTGCACACTTCGACCACGCGTGGCTCTGAGATCTGCCCAGACGCCTTCGTCGTGCAGATCGATGCCACTGCGGTGTTACAGAAGTTGATGAAGTTGCACTCGAATTGCACTGCATCGTCTACGCAACATGGATCAACCCATTCGCATCCGATGACGTCATTGATTGCGTTGGTGAGTTTGATGTCCTCGTTCACGAAGCAGATTCTGCCCAGCATCGAGTCAGAGATCATCTCGCAGTTCTCGCTGCTGTTGTCGTCCAAAAGGCGCTTCAGCTCATTAAGCACCAGTGGATCAAACTGCCTTCCAGATGTCTCCGGATTCACCTTTTTGTTGATCGAATCTGATTTCACGTTTCTCGTGCTCTGTCCACCAGTGGTGATGACCTCCGACTTGTACGTGATGTCCAGTGTCTTGTAATCAGCAGACTGAGTCACGTCAATTTCTGTGATAGGCGACAGGCGTGCAAAATAGAGGTATTCTATGTTCTCGAATTCCGCCTTAGTCAGTTTCAGGTAGAATCCAACTTTGAGGCTGTTTCCATTCAGCTCCTTGTACGCCCCACTCAGGTCGACTGGAACTGACGTGTCAGTCAACTTCGCCATTGTCGTGAAAACTGAGCCAAGATCAACTGCCTGTGTCTTAGTTGCCTTGTAGTCGTTCAGCAGTTTGGTCGTGTTCACCTCGATCCAGACGTAGGCGACTCCTGTCGCAAGTGCCTTCTTAGTTGTTGCAAATGCAAGGGCATAGGCGTATTCTGGGCACACTTTCGACTCAAAGTGGCCGTCTGACTTCGTCAGCTGAGTCAGGTCGTCGCTAGAGTCGGTACACGTGTACACCGTGGGAATAATCTTGTTGTTCAGCTCGTTACCTGGATAATATGCCATGGACTTGCTGCTACACTTAGTCTGCACCGCAAGAACTGCTCTCAGGAATGTTAGCATGGGGATACTATTGTTGTTTTTTTATATATTGTTTGTTAGTAAACAAAAGAGTGATTAGGCAGAAGATGTGAGATGGATGCCAGTGGAAGGAGACGCATCGGTTGATGGACGTCCTTGATCAGTCATTTGTTTGTTAGTAAACAAAGAATGATTTGAAAGAGAGGTAGTGAGTCAAGTAGGAGGGTATAGCCCACAAATGCATATTTCAGAGATAGAAATGGAGGGATTCAAGTGCTACGAGGATAAGGTTGTTGTAGGGGGATTGGACAGGGCATTTAATGCCATAACAGGAATGAATGGAGCAGGAAAGAGCAATGTCATAGATGCAATTTTATTCTGTTTGGATTTGAAGAATAGCAGGAGCATGAGAGTAGGGGGAATGAGGGAGTTGATAAACATTCACAGGAAGCAGGCGAGGGTGAGTCTCAGTCTCAGAGACGTACCAAGTTACGGGGATGTGGTGGTAGAGAGGACAATAATATGCACAAATAAGGAGGTGAAGACAGTATTCAGGTTGAATGGGACGACTTGTTTGAGGAATACGATACGTAACATAGTGAGGATGTTGAACATAAGTAGCGACTTTGTTATTCAACAGGGGCATATTACGAGGATGGTGAATATGACAGGTAAGGAAGTGAGGAACATGATTGAAGAAGTGGCTGGGACAAGGCATTATAATTCGAAGCAGGTGGAATCATTGGAGCAGTTGGAAAAGAAGGAATTTAAGTTGAAAATAGCACAGAAGAACCTGGAGAGCAAGGTGGCACCGTATTTCAGTCAAATGGAGGAAGAGAAGAAGGTATATGAGAGAAACAGGGAGATACAGGAGCATATGAAGGAGTGGAAGGAGGAGTTGGAAGAATTGGAGAGAATGGAAAGGAAGATACAACAGGAGGAAAAGATGAAAAAGATTGGGAAACAGGTGCATGAATACAAGGAAAAGCAAGCAAAATACGAAGAGATTATGAGAGTGGAAGAAATGGATGTGAAGGGCATTTTGAAGAGAATTGGAGAGATTGAGAGTGTGTTGAATGGATTGGAATTGATACAGGAGGAAGAAAGGGAATTTGTAGTGGAGGATACAGATGAAATGAGAAACAGGTTGGAGAGACTAAAAGAACAGGAATTGATTCTACAAGCGCAATTGGCGGGTGCAGGAGGTGACAAGAGACTGGAAATAGAGAAATTAACTATGGAAACTGAAAGACTACGGCAACAGGTTGATAATATCCAGGTTAATTTTGGGGTGAAATCAATAGAAGTAACAAGCTTAAAAGGCATAAAAGATAAGTTAATTTGTTTGTTGGAGAACAAAACAAATTCAATGAACAAACTAAGTTATGACTACAGCAACAGAAGAATATTAGGTACAGTAGCAGAATTATTTAAGATCAAAGACAGTGTCTTTGCTGATGCCATTTGGACTGTTTTGGGTGGTAGAGCTGACTTCTTAGTTGTAGAGGATGATGAAGTGGCAGCTACGTTGTTGAAAAACATAAAGCATAAAGTAAGCATAATTCCACTAAACAAACTGGTAGCATCTAAGAGAAACAAAGCAATAGGAAATAACTGCAGAAACATGTTAGATTGTATTGAATATGATACAAAATACAACAAGGTATTTGAAGGATTCCTTGCTGATTATTTTGTATTCTGGGACAAAAAGGAAGCGTATGATGCTTGTCATAAGTACAGAATCAAGTGTGTTACAGCAGATGGCACTATTTATGACCCATTTGGATCACTAACAGGTGGAAAGAGCAATTTGAAACCAAGAAAGAATTTTAGGCAAGAGATTATGGAAGTTGAACAGAAAATTGATGAGATTAATACAATAGTGAAGAAAGAGGCTGCTAAATTGCAGTATAGAGGTGAAAGTAACCTAAAAACAAAAGATATTGAAATATTCTTAACAGATCACAATCAGTTTTTTACCATGAGAAATCAAATGGATGCGAAAACAGATAAACTCAACCTACTTGTCAACCTGATGAAGAATAGCACCAACATACAGCATGAATACAACAAAATCAGCAAAATGATCACAGAATTGGAGATAGGGTTGAAGGAGACTCTGATCAGAAATCAAACAATTGAAGCAGAAAGAAGAAGATACAAATTGAAACAGATGCAAATCAATGAAAACAAGACAAAATCCATTACACTCAAATCAGAACTAATCAATTTGAAACAAATGGATCTCAATGTGCCTGAAATCAATGTCGCTGAAAAGAATGAGTTGTTCAGAGAAGTCACCAAATTGAAGCACCGAATCATCTCAGAAAGCAAATCACTCTTTCCTGATTCTGATATTGATCAAATTGTTGCTGAATTTGATCAAATCAGGTGTCATCCCAATGAAAACACCCCAAACAGTCAAATTGGCACCAAAGAGCGCACTGATAGAATCAATCAGCTCCGCAAATTGATCAAAACCCAAATTCAGCCCATTTCGATGAATCCGGTGAATTTCAACTTTCTTGAACAAAATGCCCTGCTTGAACAGGAGCTCCGTAACAAAATCAGGCAACTTGAAACAGACAAAGAGCTCATCGTCAAAAACATCACCAAATTGAACAAAAAGAGTCTCAGGGAGGTTGATCTGGCATTGCAGCACTTCAATAGCAGTCTCTGTAGACTTGTCCAATACTTCTTGCCTGATTTCACTGCCTCCATCGACAAGGAGTCCTATCGAATTGTGATATCGAAATCAGTTGATCAAAATGCAAAGTGCTCTCTGCTTGAGCTGAGTGGTGGCCAGAGATCCATCGTGGCCATGTGCCTGATGTTCTCAGCCCTCACCTACAAACTAGCGCCTTTCTACATCTTTGATGAAATCGATGCTGCCCTGGATTTGAGTTTCACTCAGCACATTGGCCACGTCATCAGAAACGAGTTCAAAAATGCCCAGTTCTTCGTTGTCTCCCTCAAGAACTCGATGTACGACAGTGCCAGTGCCATCTACCAGGTCTACATTGAGGACAAAAAGAGCAAAATAAGGCGAGTTAAGTAATGTGATCAATATTTGACAATTTGATCAAAATCACTTAGTTTCCCCACGTAAACCACCCCATCAACTTCGTACTCCACAAACGACAGTTCCGGTAGCATCTCAGCACTGAGATCCCTGTTGATGTTTCGTCGTCTCACGATGTTTCCGAGTTTGCCACAGTTTTCCACCTCAACTTCCCCAAATTCACCTGGATTTCTGTATCCATCAATTGCCCTATGAAATGCACCCTCCTTGATCTCATCAACGTAGTCCAATTTGGTGATGGTGAAGTTGTTCCTGAAGATCCCCCTGTCCTGGACCATGCACTCGATCTCCTCCACCTCCACCTTGTTCCCCTTCTCCCTGAGATACCTCAGGCAGTCGCGATGCTGCTCCCTGAATGCATAGCATTTCAGCAAATAGACCTTGTACAGATCACCAAAATCAGGCAGCAGATTCCCAATCATCGCAAACACGTTCGTGGTTCTGGCTCCTGGAATCCAGTAGTGGAGCTCACTCTTCACACGCCTGTTTTCCAGAAAGCAAACAGCATCGCTGAAGAGGCCGTCTCTGGTTGAAGCAACGTGCTGGATGCGGCCAAGAAGGTGCTGATGCTCCTCAGCCAGCGATAGAAGCGTTTTGGTTTCGAGTTTCTTCAAATTGTAGTGGGCAGATGGCTTCGATTTGACCAGTTCTTCAAGCAGCAGTCTCTGATCGACCTTGTGGATGTAGAGGACGTCGTACTGCTTCAAACAGTCGAATGAGCCACTGCTGAGTATCTCAGTCCTGTGCTTTCTGATCAGCCTCCTCTCATATTCCAACTGCTCTGCCTTGTTCATTGTTTGATAGGGTTGTTTACGAAATAATTTCATTATTGAAGTGGATGAAAGGGATTATAGGGTAAATAGAATTCATTCAGGTTAGTTAGGTGAATTGGATTGGAAATTAGGCTACAAAATATTTGTTTGTGGAATAAGCTTAATTCACATAAAATTAGTATTCTTTTATGCCCATATGCAAGGAGATGATAACAATAGCGGAGCAAAGGGAACGAGTACAACGCAAGTGACGCATGGTCTATTTGCAGACGAGACGGAGACGGAAGATCAGTCGACTTGCAGTGGAGAGGTAGATGCAAAGTCGCCTCAAACAACCAAAAGAAAGTTGAGTGGTGCTGAAGTCACAATTTCCAGGGAGAAGCCAGTTAGTGAAAACAGAAGCAGAAGCAACGTGGTGCATCTGAGGAACTTCAGCAACAAAAAAGAGACGGTGCCACCAGAGCCAAAAAGCAAGGCGCTTCTTCTGGTTGAGAAATTGTACAGAAATCTATTAAGCATAAAAGAGACACCACAAACAAATTATACGCCAAAAACAAAACCATTTTATGCACAGCCTGTAGACATCTCAAAGTTGTTGAATGAGACAGAGAGAGCAGCTTACGCTCAAATTGAAACAGAAGAAGGCAGGAAGCTGGCGTATGCTCTCTACCAGCTCAGACACAGCCAGGAGCACAGGACAGTTCTTGGTCAAATTGAGTCAAATATTCTTTCAATTGCCCTGGGAATGTCTCTTTCTGGTTCCAGTGAAATCTACCTGAACAATAAGAAGCATTCAATGGACAAAATCAAGCAGCAGATTCCACTGCACCTCTTCAATGCCCTGAAGTACATCGTACAATACGCAATGATCTACAAACGAGTCAAATCAGAGACATCTCACCCACAAAATGAGACACATCGTGAGTTTCTGAAGGATGCCTCTCAGGTTGTATCTCAATACGAGACCACTCTAATCAGCCTGAATCCAACTGGTCTGACTGAAACATACGCCAGCATGTACAGCAGCTACATGAAAATGTATCAAATTGATCAGATCAGTAAGGAAATCAAAACAAAGAACTACAAGAGCATCCTGGTCTCCGAGTACCATAGACGAGTCATTGATAGAATGACTGTCTTGTATCTACAGACTGGTGATCCATCTGATCAATATGGTGAATATTTCATCAAAAATGATACCGTAGACTACGGGTTGATTCCAGAACACATGGCAAACAAGGAAGTAGAAGAAATCTGCTACGTTGGAAAATACGCCCAGAAACTGCGATACAAAAACATCCACCTTCCTGAACAGCACCAGGATCTTGGTCTCCTCAAACTCAGCCTGAATCGCCTCTACTACACGCACTACCACGAAACACTCACGTGCCTCTTTGATTTCATCAGTGACGTCTTCCTGTTCAGGAGAGTCGACTTCATCGACTTCCTCTTTGATGAATTCAAAGAGAACAGAAATCTGAATAAGAAGAGTCTTCTGAGCATCATTGAAGAAGGAATCACCAGGTGTAAAATCAGAACCACTAATCACGCCTCTCTTGATATTCAGGCTGAAACAAACAGTGCTGAGTATTTCAGTGCTGATGGATCAGAACGAGTCTACCTCGAGGAGCCATTCAGCCTCTACTGCCGATTCAGCCCCGACATCTGCGGCCTCATCGATGCTGCTTCAACCAGTCACAAACTCAGCCTCATTTTCAGAGTCCTCTGGAAAATCAAGCGACTTGAAAATCTCTCAATTTACCTTAGAAGCCACTCTCCCAGAATCAGCCTGGTTATTCAGAATCTCCTAAAACACCTCTACTACGACACCATCGACCAGAATCAGCCCAAATTGAAGTGGAATTTTGCTGGCCTAGCACTTGATGAGATCTCATCCGACTTCTCTGCCAAAATTGATCAAATCATCGGCACAATCAAAAACAGCCACCTGGAACGTGTTCTCTGTAGCATCGAAGTCCTCCTTGTCAAATTGGGACGCAATCTAAAGAGTGGCATTGTTTCTACCACTGATGATGGTCTACTCTCTGAAATAGTTGCAAATATCAAGGAATACGCCAATGACTGTAGTAGTAGTGGATTATCAACAGTATTTGCGCCAATATGGTAGTTACTAACAAATAATTAATTCAGGTGATTGTTTTGATCAAGTAGTGCAATATACCACTCCATTATCTGTATCAGACCCTGGCTGATTTTGCTATCCCGTTGGTTCCATCCTCCTCCAGTGATATTTTTTGCAGAGGCAACTCATATGAAATCCCCAGACTGCTAATCTGCTTATTCATGTAGCATACGAAGTTCGATCTCAGTGACAGGTAGTGCTCATAGTTCTGGATGTTTGTCTTGTACTGCATCAGCACCTTCACGTGCAACTTGTTTGAGTCATCTATTCTCTCGTAGTTGACTAATACGTAATCTGAGTAGTAGATTGGATACTTCTTCACAAAGTGCTGTAGTCGACGCTTTAGCTCCGCAATCTTCTGTGGATCAGTCTGCGTCGACACCTGTACGACGTGATTCTCCATACACGGCCCACTACGCCTGATATTGCATATTGGCGTGGCAGATAGAACTGAATTTGGTACAAAGAAGCACGTTCCATCCCACCTGAAGAAATGGGTAGAAAAGACGTTGAGAGTCGACACGACCAGATTCTCCTGCTTCCCATCGAGTGTGACCAGAACACGGTCTCCCACGTCATACGGGTGAATCACAAAGAGAAACATGATTGGATTCACCAGGTGCTCCTTCAGCAGCGATGCAATGATTGGAATTCCAAATATCGTAGACGCAATTCCACCCATTGAGTTTGTTAGTCCCATTCCTGATATGACTGTGCATATCGCGTATACCACGCATATCAGCACCTGTACGGCAAGGGAGACTCTCTCAATGGCAGCATGGAGCTGCCTGAGACTGTAACTGATCAGGTACTTCTCCTTCAGCGACTTCTCGATGAAGAACTCCAGGAAGTCCCTGGTGATCTCGTCGCTCTTCCTGACGCCCATCTGCTCGAAGAATGCGTTGAAGACGGCCTGTCTCTTGAAGACGAAGCCGAAGTCGCCCATCTTCCTCATCTGCTTCCTCTTCAGACTCCTGTGCAAGGCGGCCGCCTTTGAATGGGCCTTTTCCTTGAGCCTGGCCAGGATGCTCAGAATCGACGCGTCTGTCCGCCTGAATGTCCGACAGAGGGTGCTGAACTCGTTCAGTAGCGTGAATTTGGCACCAAATGTCATTGGCGCCCTGCTGCTCCCCTGAAACTGCTTCTCGAAGATGTAGGTGGCCAGCTTCCTTGGAGCCCTCTGCTTCCTCCTTGCCACGAATATCTGGCTGTCATCGACCCAGTCTTCGTCTGCCTCCTCGAAGTCGACTGGCCTCGTCTCGTTCCTGAACTCCGACACGCAGGCCATCAGTGTCACAAACAAGTCCATGAGTATCGCCCTTCTGATTCTCTTGAGATAGGTCGAGTAGTTGAAGCCAAAGACGGTCTTCTGAGTCAGACACCGCTGTAGGGCAAAGAAGCATAAGAAGAGAATTGTCATAGGAAGCACCACCCTCACCCTCAGCTCAAAGAGGTAGGGATTGGGGATGTAGAAGTCGCCTATTGTAAGCATGTTGCAGACAAGGAGGCCCCCTAGGGCACAGCCAAGTGAGATGTGGTAGGCGCAGTTGTAGGCGTAGAACATGACTGAGCTCGTAGAGGAGGCAGATCCCCTGAGAATGCGGAAGGTGACTGTCTCAATGGCGTAGCCAAGGACGACTGCGACCATGAGGAGGGCGGCGCCGCTTAGGAGGAAGAAGCCAAGTGGAACCTGCTTCAGTGTCTTCTCCTGGCTCACGACACTCACGTCGATGTGCATCGTAAAGGCAGAGACGGCAGCGAGGCAGAGGGCAAGGAGAGTGCACAGGAACTTCCTGGTGCAGAAGGCCTCCTTGAGCACCTCCGAAATCGTGGTCTCCTGGTACTCGCCACGGACTGCCTCCTCCTCCCTCTCCTGCGTCGAGGAGACAGCGAGGTTGTCTCGCGATTCAGACGCACTGGATGTCTCATCCGTCACCACTGATTGCTCCTGGCTGCAGCTTTCACTTGTTTCGTGGTCTGTGAAATCAGATGGATTTTGAGCCATTTATTAAGGGGATTAAAAGTCAAGTTGTGGTAGTGGTAGATGATTAGAGAGAGGCATTTCAGATGGGACACGTGATGAGTTCAAGTGGGTGTATCTTTCTACCATTTCTACCATTTCTACCATTCTACCATTTCTACCATTTCTACCATTCTACCTGTCTTGATCATCCACCCCAAATGAACAAAACAAATTACTCAACCAATTCAAGCACTGAATCAATCTACTCAGACACAATCACAGTATACACGCCAAAGGGAGTCAGTGCAATGAGGGTGGAGATCACAAGGCATCCAGCACAGGTTGAGGTGCGTCTGGTCGAGAAGAGCAACCTCTTTACTGTCTACCTCTGTACTATCACCCATGGTGACTTCTACCTTTATAAGAAGGAGCAAGACATTCTGGTTGGATACGACAGGTTTCTGCCTGTGTTGGTGCGACTGTTCTACGGCGTAGCAAGGGGCGGAGGCGCCTTGAGGGCCGTGGTAGCAGAAGAAGGAGAAAAGGGATTTGTTCTACGATTTGTGGAACAGGGTGACTTCAGAAACGTGGAGAAGTTGACACTTAAGTTTAATAAGCCAGAAGAGCACCAATATAGGGCGTATTTGGGCAGTTTGTTACGGAAGATGGAGGAAGACAATATTAGACTTATTAAGGAGAAGAAGCAGGTTCAGGAGCAGAGGGAGCATGAAGAACGAGGAAGAAGGGAGAAAGAAGCGTATTTGGATGAGGAGAATTCGGAGATGAAGAAGAGACTGGAAGTTGTAGGAGGAGAGTTGGCAGCATTGGAGAGGAAGTACGAGGAGGAACAGGAGGAGTTTGGTAGGGCACGAGCACAGAGAGGAGAACAGGAGAGGGAGAATGCACAGTTGCGATTTGAGTTGGAGCAGTTTAAGAAGGGAAACTACAAGGAAAGGGCACAGGAGTTGGAAGAGGAGAATGAGAAGAAGATGGAGAAGATACGCGAATTGGAGGAAGAGGCAAGTGGGCTGAAGGATGAGAATAGGCGACTGAATAAGACAAATAGGGAGATAGCAGAGAAGATGGAGAAGGAGTTTGGGACGAAGGTCGATGTGGCAGACATAAAGAACAAGGTGGTTCACATGGAGACGAAGATGAGGGGACTGAGAAACGAGTTGAAGGAGAAGAAGGAGCGGATTGTGGTGTTGGTGACAGAGAAGAAGGCACTTGCAAAGCAGCTTGACAGTGCCCAGAATGTCTACAACCATTTTTATGGGAAGAAGGTCGATGAGGATGAGAAGAAGGACATGGGAAACATCTCATTTGAGCCAGAGAATCCACCAAGTTAGTTTGGTGATGAGAGTAGGCTGGAACAGTCACTAATTTATGATAAACTGTCTATGGAAGAATTCGCCTATAAAATTGGTTGGTTTTATGAATAGGAAATATGACCCCGGTAATGAGGATACTCCTTGAAAAAATACACTTTAAAGAGAAAATGACACAGAAAGTGGTGGTGAGGATTGAGGATGATGGTGAAAGAAGGAGTGTTGTGATACTACGAGACGATAAAGTGGCCTGTTTAACTCTGAATTTGGTGGGGGCTGTTTTGATCGTGAAAATAGACAATGGGCCTGAAATGAATTTGGGGTGTTCTGAGGCAGAATACGAAGAAGTTGAATTTGAATATAGAATGGTGGAAGACAACTACGAAAGAATGGGGAATGTATTTGGAGTGGAGGTTGATGAGAGCATGGAACTGGATCGAATGAACTACAGGGGTGATGTGGAGGTATTGCTGAGGAACTTGGTTTGTAAAAGTACAGGAAAGAGAGTAGAGAGACACGAAATAAGAAGGAGGAGAATGTTGGATGATTCGATGAAGTTGTTTTTGGGGGATACGGTGGATTTTGGATCATTTAGATTGGAATTTAGTGGAGAGATTGGTCAGGACAATAAGGGTGTGAAAAGAGACTGGTTTTATAGCATAAATGAAGAAATAAGGGAGTCAGGGCACTTGGAATGGATAAATGGAGTAATGTGTGATATTAGGAGGAATGAAGAGGAGGTATTTCTGTATTGGTATGACCAGAATACAAGTGGTTCAATGTTGGATGAAATTAGGAAGAGTGGAAGTGAGAAAGAGAAGTTTCTGGTGTTCATTGGGCTGTTTATGGGTCTATCACTGGTTTACGGGGAGCCATTGCACGTGAATTGGACACTTGGATTCTATGAAAATCTGTTGGGTCGAAGGTACTCGGAGAAGACGTTACAAGACGGGATGTTAAGAAGAAACATTGAACAGGAGTTGAATAAGGATGAAGTTATTGTGGAATACTTTGATTGTGCTGAATACGATGCAATTCGATTTGGATTTATGCATGTAACGAACAAATTCAGGTGCTACGACTGTCAAGGAAAAGAATGGTGCAATTTACACTCTCTACTTGTCAAAAGAGTAGAATGTAGACACCTGTTCTATTATTTCATGAAAAGAGAGGTCTACAACAACGAAGTTCTGAGGATGCTTGAATTCTTTAGGGTTAGAGAGCAGGAAAAGGGTTGGCTAACTAAAATCATAGGGGAGTTAAGTGAGGACGAATTGATCGCATTTGTGCAGTTTGCTGTAGGTGGATCGTACATCAAAGACACTTTATGCGTAGAACAGATCAAAAGAAGGAACATTCTCATTTCTGCTTCAACATGTTCTGATATACTGTATGTTGGGATGTATGACAGTAAGGACGTGATGAAACAGAAGCTGATGACTTCTGTCTTTGAGTGTTGTGGATTTCACCTGATGTAAATACATAAACAGATAAAGAGTAAAATATTTTGATCCCACAATGGCTAAAGAAATGACTAAAGAAGCAACTACGGACGTAAATGTGGATATGGCTAAAGAGAATCCAGAAGAAACGAATGACTTCCAGAAACAACTTACGAGAAGATTGATTGGAGGCCAGTTTAGAATTCTAAATGAAAAAATGTACAGAAATGAGGAACTTACACCGGAACAAGTTAAGAAATACCACGAATTGTACAGTGAACAGATCAAGAAGTGGCCAGTTGATCCATTCAAAGTTGTCTGTGATGACCTGAAGGTGGCTTCAAAGAGCAAAGAAATCAAAGTGGCTGAACTTGGCTGTGGAGATCCATCAAAATATCAAACACTGGAAAACATCAAAATGGACTTCTATGACAAGTATCCGGTAGATGAAAGAGTGATTAGAGCAGATATGTCGAGTATTGGAGTTCCAGATGAGACATATGATGTAGCAGTCTGCTGCTTGAGTCTGATGATGGGTGATATTACTGATGTTGTCAAGGAGATCAATAGAATTCTGAAAAGAGGTGGATTGTTCATTGTTGCAGAAGTTGTGAGTAGAATGAAGGAGACGTGGCAGTTTACGAAGGAAGTGGAGAAATACGGATTTAAAATGAAGAAAGTGGTGGAAAAGAACAAGTGCTTTACGGTGGTGAGATTTGAGAAGAGTGGACCAGTGGTGGATAAGAACAGAAATAGAATCAAACTGGGGATGTGCACGTATAAGAAGGTTGTGAAGAAGGTGAAAAAGAGTGGAAGAAGAAGCAGGAAATAATTTAGGCCATAGAATGGTCACAGATGAAAACAACCTCGCTGAAATATTCACGGAGCCGTTGCAAGGGAAGAAGAGGGCCTTTGAAGAGCGGAAGAACAGCCAGGTCAGGCAGGAGAAGGAGAGATCACTCGATGAGTTGGTGAAGAAAACTTTGAATGGAAATTTGGAGGGAAATAATGTGCATGAGATCAGGAACAAACAAAATGAACAAGGCCATTTGAAGGTGTCGTACGACCTGGATAAGATAGAGGAAAATGTTAAGAAGGAAGACAACATCTACGTATTGAATGATGAAGTATCACTAAATGGACTGTATCAGCAGATAGACCTGATAAATAAGGATATTCTGACTGGATTGGATTTGAACAAGTATGAGGAAGAGAAGAGTATTGATATGAGTGATGTGTACAGAACTAAGAGTATTTTACAGACTAAACAGGACAGAGTCTATACAAATGAGTATAAGAAGGAAGACGAGGAAATTGAGAACATCCCTGCTCTCTTCAATGCCCTTAAAAATGCCCAATTTAATTCAGTGAAATTGAGAAGCAAAATCTACCAATTCATTCACAACGAGTTGTACAAGATTGAAAGCAGGTATCAGACTGAGATTGAGACCATGAAGAGAGACCACAAGTCACAGGTGAATGAGATGATCATAAAACAGGCTGAAGAGAGAGAAAGACTGAAAAGTGAGATGAGTGGGGTGGAAAAGAAGGCGGAAACGAGGCTGAGGAAGCTGAAGCAAAACCAGGTGAATTTTGTTAAAATGGTGGCTGTGAAGGTGGAAGAGCGAATTGAGGAGTGGAAGAGGCAGTTCACGAAGTGAGTGAATAAAACATGCAATGGCAAAATTCTTTTATTTGGTTTGGGAACCCCGTATGTCCAAGAATTCAAAGAAGAAGTTCGAGAGAATTAAAGAGGAGGTTGACGCAGCAAAGGCAGCCATTATTGGATCAAAGGCGTATGAACTCTACAAGAAAAGTGGTCGAAGCAGGAGGCCGTACCAAATTAATTTGTACAGCAAAGGTTGCAGAAGCAGAGACGTAAGCAGCGTGAAAATTGAGTTGAAGGACATCGAGAACTTCGCATTGGTCAAAAACAGGGCGATTGAAACAAGCGAAAAAGAGGCAGAAAAATGCAAGTTGAAAATTTTTGATGAGTTGACAGCCCCAAAAATGGAACAGCAGAGCGAATCAGAGAAGTTGTTGGCAATAGAGAAAAAGAAGCTCGCTGTGATCATCAAACATTTCAGATCAATAGATATGCTGCGGGGCAGAGAGGCCCCGAAGGAGGATATGAGCGAAAAGAGCACCACCAGGGCGACTGGAAGTCCATACGAGGACAATCGATACGTTTACTACTTGAAAAAGCTCAAATTGCTCGCAAACTACTCAAATAGGGACATAACCAAGAAATACGTCCTAGACAAGTCGAAAGCCCTACGAGACAGATGCGGTAGAAATGAAGCGGGAGATTTGGGACAGAAGACGTACAGATTGGCTGAAAATAGCCCAGAAAGAGTGGTGGTTGAGGCAGCAGCCATTGGAAAAGACGAGACGGCCAAAATTACACAAATTAAGCTTAACAAGATACGAGAATACGAATACTTCAAAATAGACGACGATTACGACAGAGGGGAATTCGAATACGCCGTGTACAAGTTCGAGGACGATCTGGTGAAGATATCCAACTACCTGGAGATGCCAATTCAACAGGTCATTTTGCTCTACTACACAAATCACTTTACGCATAGGATAACAGACGCATTGTGCGAGATCGTAGCAGTTCGCGAATGGTGTCCGGAAGACAAAGAGCTCTTTGCTGCCTGCTACAGGAAGCATGGGAGAAAGATAGAAAACTATTTCAACCACACTTTTCAGGAGTTGAAGACAGAAGAAGACTTACGGCTGTACTACTTCTACTACAATAACAAAATAATTGGAGAAACCTGGTCATTTGACGAGAGAGGCGTCTTCCAGTATTTGTTTGACGTATTCAAGAAGGACTGGATCATGTATACGCCAGAAGGAATCAAAATCATAAATTCTGGTTGCATAAACGACGCAATATCGTATCGCGTATTGAACAAACACACCCACGATATAAAGAGCTATTACAACAACTACTTTAAGAGATTATCAGACGAGGAAATGAGGGATGATGCGATCAGATACAACGCGAATTACGATTGGCTTCTTTTGGACAAAATGGCCCAAAGATACGCCCTTCTTGACCGTAAGAAGAAGAGAAAACTAGATAATGACAACATTACTGAACGGACTGAGTAATTACTTTATAAATTCTGTATATTTCTTTCTACGTATTTTGTAATTAAGCCCCAATATGGCACCAAAAAACAGGCACAGTTTGAAGAAGGCTTCACAGGAGAAGAAGAAGCTGGAAGAATGCACGAAGGAGGAGCCAACGAAGCAGAAGTCCAAGAATTCAGCCAAAGCAGAAGAACTCAACAAGAATCAAAATGCAGGTGAAAAACAAAAGCAAACAAGCATAAAGAAAGAAGGTGAATTGAATAAGCTTCTTTCTGGATTCAAGAAGGAGAAGGAGTCTGAACCTGTACAAATCAAGCGGGAGGAAAACAAGAGCAAATTCAAGCAATTTCTTGTAAGAATAAGCAAGTTCTTCAAGTAGAAGCAACAAAAAATTCAAGTCACTTTCTGAGGTTGTTTTTGCTGAATTCTTTTACACGCCCATGTTTGGGGTTTTCTCAATTTTATACGCAGTGGTGCTCTTTCTGGATGCCGTAGTCATTCTGGACAATAGAAGNGTGAAAAACAAAAGCAAACAAGCATAAAGAAAGAAGGTGAATTGAATAAGCTTCTTTCTGGATTCAAGAAGGAGAAGGAGTCTGAACCTGTACAAATCAAGCGGGAGGAAAACAAGAGCAAATTCAAGCAATTTCTTGTAAGAATAAGCAAGTTCTTCAAGTAGAAGCAACAAAAAATTCAAGTCACTTTCTGAGGTTGTTTTTGCTGAATTCTTTTACACGCCCATGTTTGGGGTTTTCTCAATTTTATACGCAGTGGTGCTCTTTCTGGATGCCGTAGTCATTCTGGACAATAGAAGGGTCCTGACATGCCTGAGATTACCACTTGATAAGGAGCATCGTGCCACTCTTTCTCCGATCAGAAGAAGACTCGTTGAGATGATAGTTGGAGTCAGAACCGTTGTTGAGTTTCCACTTCTCTTTCTAAACTGCCTTTACATAATTTATGAGCTGTTTATGGGATGAGAAATTGTTTAAGCCCCATAATGTCCTACGACTCAAAATTGGTTGATTTGCTCGATGAATACTTCTTGATTGATAGCAAAAGTGTTGAATTGTGGTTTAAGAAGGTTGTGATAGTAGTAAAGCAGTCAGATTTAGATGCGGAAAGACACTCAAAGGCATTTGGAATCATCAGACTGATGTTGATGAATGAGAATGATAAAATGGTTTCATATGGAAAAATACTGTCGTGTTTGATCTATAAAGAAGATAGATTTAGAGCAAAGAACATGAAAGAATACGCTGAGATAGTAGATAACAGTATATCAGTATCAGAAGAACAAGGATGTAAGGATAAGACGGATGAATTTTACGTAAAGAAGAAAATAGGGACATTTTACATTCAACAGGCACATAGAAAACTGATTTCATCTGAATTGGATGTGGAAGAGAAACTGGGAGTGTGGCTTGATCTAAGAAATATAGCAAGTAGATCAAGTAGAAGAGCATTAGACCAGTATTCTGGTAAAATTGTACGATTATTCAGGGATGATGAGGTGAAGCTGGAACTGTTTGAGAGACTGATTGATTCGAATATGCTCCAAAAATATACTGAAATACAAAATATCAGAAGAATTGAAGACAAAAGAGATCAGGTGGAGTGTAAGATAAAGAACAGCCTTGATGTCAAGTTTGTTGGTTTGGTCGGGCTACTGATTGTTCTGGCAGAAAAGGACTGTATCAATACACTCAACGAGATCACATCACTGATATTTGAGACTAGTGAACCATTTAATAGCAACATATTCAAATACTACCTGATTGAAGCAGTGATATTTCTGATACTCGAAACAAGGGAATTGAATGCCAAATACGACATATACAATGGAATACT
>LWDP01000028.1:0-23463 GCA_002087915.1 Enterospora canceri
ACAAACGTGTCCAAATACTCCTTCTTCAATCCTTCTATTTGATCAAGTAGTTTCTCTACTGTTGGTGAATTGTACTTTTGAAGGAGTCGAAATGGTCGAAGATGACCAGATCGACCAAACTCGTTGGAGTTGTACTCGACCAATGCGTCGTATACGACCAGAATGAGGTTGAAGAGCAGAATCGACCCAATGAAGACGACCGTGTTGAGGACGTAGAGGCGGAATGAGACGATATCCAGTTTGAGGCGGACTAGGAAGAGAATGGCATTCGTCAGGCGGCCAATGGCCATGTGAAATGAGTGGAGGGTGACGTAGACGATGGCAATTTGGGTTGAAATGGCACCAAATCGAATTTGAGACAGTTTGTAGCGGACGTGGTTGAGGAGGCCAGGAACGACCTTGGGGCTGGGCTGGTTCAGGGAGACTGAGACGGTGCGAATGAGGGCAAAGAGGGCGCAGGCCCAGCCGTTGCAGACCACGTTGTAGTTCACGTAGATTCGTTTGACCAGAAAGTGCTCGTTTGGCTTCGTGAAGAAGACGCGGTTGATGTGGCCGAGGCGGACGAGGAGGAGCGTGAAGAGGAACGCGGACGCGAAAGTGGCACCACAGTGGAGCAGGGGACTGCGAGCGAGGGTGGTGACGGTGCAGTAGAGCGACACAGTCAGAAAAATGGGCCACATTCTGTAGAGGCCGAGGGTGAAGAAGACGCATCCAAAGAGAAGCAGGCTCGGAACAAGCGTGGCCAGGTAGAAGAAGGCAGCACCGTTTCGTCCACCAGCAACAGGTTTCGTCTCTCTTTTTATTGGTTTATGCATGGGTAAGAAAGTGGAAAATTTACTTGAGGGTCTCTGCCTTCTCGTAGGCCTCGATTACGCCCTGCATGGACTCCCTGGCCACAGCCATCTCCTCCAGGTCCATCTCAAATCGCCTATAATTCTCAAGAAAGGCACTTCTCTTTTTCAGGACGTCAAACTGCCCCGTGATCTTGTTTAGCACGCTTCTGATGGCCGTGCTGTTGTTGTAGGCCACGTTCACCTCTCTTCTGTTCGTGACTGCGGTTGTGTAGTACGGCAGGCCAAGGAAGTTGATTTTCTGCTGGGAGAGTCTCTGTGCCCGCAGGATCGAGCCTGGCTCAAGGGAGCTGTCCAGCACGTTGAAGATGCCCAGGAAGCCGTAGATGCTCGACACCTCGTAGCTGCAGAGCATGCTCTTCTGCTTCACCAGGTTGTTCACAACTTCGCCTACGTTAAATCGCCTATTGCTGTTTTTCACTATTGAAGGAGTCACAAACTTGAACTCGTTTCCTGGCACCAATGCATTCAGAACAGATCGGTTATCAGCGTAGACGTACTTGGGGAACCTGATTGAGGACGAATACGATGCAATGACGTCAGCTGCTACCGAATTCATTGACTCGTACGAAGTGGTCTTTTTCAGGCTGCTTCCTGTCTGTTTTGCCAGGGCGGAATTATCGACCACGACAACTGCACTAAAGTGCTCCTTTGCCTTGTTCAGGGAGAGTATCGTGTTATACGGCTGTACCACCACGTCAGATGCGTCATTGTTGTTTGGTAGCACCACGAAGTCAACAAAACTCCTCTTTGGATACGAATCAGTCAGCTTCTCTCCCAGGAAGCTGCTGAATCCTGAACCAGTTCCACCAGCACACGAGTGAATCAGTTGAAATGTCTCGATGCTGTCGCATGCCTCTACGTTCCTCTGAATGATCTCAAGCAGCTCCTCCTCGTTTGCTGCTGCCAAATAGAAGCCATGTGCCCAGTTATTCGATGCTCCAGTTCCCTCCTTCGTCAAAAACGTGTTTGATGAATTGGAAATGGCCTGGCTTATTGCACGTGGCTCAGTGTCAACTAAGACGGTCCTTGGAACAAGCTTCCCACTCTCTGTGGTGTAGTAGAACTTGTCTCTTCTGTCTACGCCTCCTTCTCCAGCCTCCTCGTGTTCAGCTGTCACTTTTGACCAGAATTCATTTCCAATTTGGTTCCCACATTGGCCCAGTTAAATTGTAAGCGTCTCTTTCATTGGGGCAACAAAAACACCCAGGAATTTACTTCATTTCTTCGTATTTGACCAGGTCAAAGGTGTCTCCCTGTTCAAAGAGGCTGTTTAGCACCAGATTTCCATCAAGAACTACGCCATTCTTGACCACGTGACGTGTGTCATTCTCCGTCAGCAGCTCCTTGACCAAGGCAGTTCCATCCAATTTTATTTCCTCCTTCTTTTCTGCCGTGTTTCTCACTAGCACCAGTTCAGTTGTTCCTGGCTCCAGCTCTACGTCAGTCTGAATGTAGTTGACTCCTTCAATAAAGCCACATTCTTCAGCAGTCAGGCTCCTTGGCAACTCGATGTCTTCGTAGAACAATTTGCCTGATTTATTTCCAAGGACATTTTTGTACAGCTGTTCAACCCTGTCTGAATCATCCATGTAAAAGACCATTTCAATGCCACTGTTCTTCAGAATAATCATATACTTGGCATTCTGGGTTCCAAACTCCTTGTTTTTCTTGGTTGCAATGCTCTTTTCGTATCTGACTACTCCCAGCTTCCTTCCTGCTATGAAATTATTCACAAACTCACCATTCCACATTTTGTTGATTTTGACCTGTTTTGATGACTTTGTGACCACCTTCATCTTCGCTGTCTCATTCTTCACAGGTTGTTTTGCTTTTGTTGCTCTTTTGACTGGTTTTAGGTCCTTATTGCTTTCTTCTGGTTCTATTTTGGTGCTTGTCAACGGCTTCACTGGTGTTATCTCCCCATTCTGTGACTCGTTCTTGCTAATTGCCTCATTCAGTTTCACGTCATTGAAGTCCTTCTTCTTTACCATCACATCGCGTACTAAATTAGCTGCTTTAATGCGCTTATCAAGACCAATGTTGTGAATTTTCAACATTTTCTCACCATTTTCATTCTTCTTCATCTTTTTCGGATTTTCCTCTGTGCTCTCCACCACCACAACATCTGTCTCATTTTGTGCTGCTTTCTCACCCACTTTCTCATCATCGGACGTGCTTAGGACGATCAGAGAAGCCGCTGCCATTTGAATTGGTGTTAGCATAAGGATACAAAAATATGAATATTTAAACACATCATATAAGACCATCATATGATACAACATATAGATTATTGTATGCACCATAGTGTACCTAATACTGATATACTATCCACTCTTCCTCTCATATCCCCACCAACTCTTTTTAATCTTTTGTTTGTAAGTCGCATTTTAGAGCATTTTGCATTTTCATTGTTCTTAATATGACACATCTCATGTGTTTGTGTTGTATTTGTGTATACACACTTTCACAACAATATTATACGGTATCAACCTGTCTCTTCCACCTTCTTCCTTAATCAAATTCCCCTCCAATCTTTTCCCTCCACATTTTCTATAAATATTCACGAAAAAACAACCCCCATGGCAACACAAGTCCCAAAGAGCGCAGGTAAAGCACCAGTGAAGAGCATTGCTTCAGCACGTACGAGCAAGAGAACCAGAAGGAAGGCCACTGACCCATCGACTGGCCTGATGTTCAAGTCGGCTGTCAAGAAGTGTTTGAAGGAGTCTGTTCAAGATGGATCGATAACAGTCACCAGAAACACCCTTGCTGTTCTCTGTGGAATTGCGAATTCACTGGCTGAGGACGCAGCAAGCACAGCTGCTCTGATTGCACAGAAGGTGAACAAGAAGACCATTGGAGGTGATGAAGTCATCGATGCATTCAACCTGATTCTGACTGGTGAGTTGAAGAAGCTCTGTGTACGTGAAATCAGGAATATGATGAGCAAGTCTAATACTCAGAAACCACCTAAATAAAATAATAAATGAGATGATTTACACCTTGGTACTTTCCCTCCTAGTTTTATTTATGAAGAATTGTTCAATTTGAGAAAAGAGACCCAAAATGAGAAACAAGGGGCTTGTGGATGCAACAAACAGAACTAGGAATATGGAGAGGGAATACATACGAGGACTGACTGAGATGGTGGTAGAGAGAACCAAGAGACACGATACAGCGATGGCTGACTTATTGGAGGAAAATAGGCGACTTGAGAGACTAATAGCACAAAAAGAGGATGCGTTGCTATTGGAAAAAGAGAAGGCAGAAAAAGTGGCTGAGAAGAGGATTGAACCTGCAGAGAATGAGACTGAGAAGATGATGAAATTGCACCTGAAAATAAAAGAGTTGGAGGATGAAAACAGGCGATTGACGAAGACCAAAATGGCAGATGAGTTGAAATTGTACAGGGCGATGGTGAAAGAGAAGGATGAGAGAATACGAAAGCAGGAGATGGAGATACAGAGGCAGAAGAATGAGATGGAGGAGTATAGGAATAAAAGTGTTGAAATGAGGGATGTGGAGAAGGAGTTGAAGGGAGATGTGATGTACGAGAAGTCATTTCTGATGCATCAAACAAGACTATCACCAGAAAGAAGCATCAGAAACAATAAGGGAAATATGATCAATATTGATGGACTATTCAATGTGAAAATGGCAAAGCAGAAGAGACTGGGAAAGGCAAAGACATCGATAAAAACAGTCAAAGAAAACAACAAGAATGTTGAGAGCAAAAAAGTAGAGAGTATCCTGAAGAAAGAGAACAAAAGCTACTTCAAGGACCTTTCTTTTGGAAACAGTAGCCCGATATTCGATAGAAAATACATGAAGGGATTTAAATAGAAATAAATTGACTAAACTAAACATATTTTACCCATGAATAGAATAATTATAAAAGATTTACCAAAATTTAGTACAAAAGAAGAAATAGAGAAGGAATTCAGCAAACACGGCACAATTACAGACATATACATGCTTAGAAATAGCAGAAATAATCGAAATACGTTCAGAAGAGTCTGTTTCGTGGGATATGGGACCAGTGAGGAGGCAAAAGTAGCTGTAGAATACAGAAATAATTCGATGTTTTGCAACCATAAAATTAGAGTGGAATTATGCACCAAAGAAGAGACTAAAGAGAGCAAGAAACCACTAAACCAACACAAACTAAGCAGTTCAGAAAGACAGGCCTACTACAACAGGGAATTCTACATAACAAATCTCCAAGAAATCAGTACAGCTGCAATAGAAAGTGAGCTAAATAAAATTGGCAAACTTGAGCAGATTGAAGAGTGTGAGAAAGGAATCAGAGTCAAGTTTGAAAAGAGAGAATGCGCATTGGACTTCTACAAGAATTGTAAGGTGATTTGTGGTAGAAGAATCAATATCAAGATATTTGATGATACCAGAAGTGCTATTGATACAAGTCACTACAGTACGCTCTTCTTTGACTTCCAAATGGTTCTTAGCACCCTAACTAACAAAAGTAGAGAGAATCTGCTTCAGAGCAAAAGCAACGTTGGTATCTCAGTCTCCCTGGCTGAAACTGATCTAGTTCAGAAAACCAAACACTTTCTTGCTGAAAATGGAATTGATCTGAACAGTGCACCTGTTCGTGACAAATCAGCCCTGATCGTACGCAGTGCTGATCTCCTCGGTGTCTTGGATCAAATCAGCTGCAAATTCACCACATCAGTGGCACCAAGTGGAGCATTGGCCATTTTGCACTTTGAAAATGAGAAGGAGGCAGCAGCCACGCAGAAACAGCTGAATTTGAAGAGACACAAAAATGGAATTGTTTACGCCGAATACTCCTTGAAGGGAACTAGCACCAAATCAGTGTCAGAGACGATTTCACCAGAGAAGCCATCTCAAACCAAACTGATTGTGAAGAATCTCCCATTTCAGGCCACAAAAAGCGAAGTATCGAAATTATTCGGTTGCTTCACCAAAGTGGTCGATGTTCGCATTCCACAGAAGGAGGATGGAACAGCTCGTGGCTTCTGTTTCATCACAGTCGAATCGACTGGTGCCGTAGATCACCTCATTGACGTTCTTGGTGTCAGCACACACCTGTATGGCCGTAGACTGATTTTAGAGAGAGCCCTCAAATGATATTGATCATTAATATTTACTCGCCCTGATATCATAGTATCCTGCTGCCTGTCTCAGTTTTATTCTCCTGATATCACGCATGCAGTTGTAGGCCAGTGCTGGAATTATCACACAAACAGAGAGTATCATCCATCCAGCTGAATCAGATTGATGAGTAGGTGATAAAATAGTTGATTCAGGTTGAGTAGGTTGACTAGGTTGACTAAGTGGCTCAGGTAGTTCAGGTTGAGTAGGTGCTTCAGGTATTTCAGGTATTTCAGATGTTTCAGGTAGTTCAGGTAGTTCAGATGTTTCAGGTAGTTCAAGTGGTTCTAATGTCTCTTCTACTACTTCACTTACTGTATTTTCTACTACTTCACTTACTACATCTTCTTCTACCTTTTCTTCTACTACCTCTACTACCCTCTCTTTCCTCTCTCTTTTCTCTTTGATGAATTCAGTCAGATCTCTGTGTATTCTCTTACTCTTCTGATACAATACAATCCCCCCTTGTAATGCATCTTCTACCATTCCAGCTGTCTTCTGCCTTATTCCTGGTACCAGAAAGAATGCTACAAAATACACCCACCATACAATAGTAATCAGTTTCACTGCCTGCTTTTTGGCATAATACGCGTACTTGTTCTGATTCACTGGGTTGTATAGTCGCTGCTTCTTCTGTTTTACCACCCTACTGCATATCTGCACACATTCACTCGATTCCTCAACAATCACCCTTCTTCTTGGCTTATTCTTCTGCCTCGCATGGTATCTCTCCAACACCTGTTGTATCTTAGGGGTAGTTAGTGAGACCTGGGCAGATGGCAGTTTGACCACATCGGTGTTGCTGTTCTCATTCAACTCACATTTCTCATTCAACTCAGCCTTAACATCCACTCCTCCAATTGCTATTTTAAATGGCTTCTCCTGTGCCACAATCTCAGTCATCTTCTCACAGCTGCTCTCTTCCATCGAACTGATCTCATCTGGCTCAGTCTCAAGCTGCGTTGACTCTGCCGTCGTCAGCTCAGAGAGCGTCTCCATCTCATTCGTCGACGTAGTTGAATCCGATCGTGTCATGTCTGAAACAGTGGCATCCAAATAGTCGCGAATTGAAAACACGGCCTTGTTTTGGATTCCACCTCCTTCGTGACGTGTTCCCGTAGCCTGATTCCCTTCCTGAATGCTGCTGTGGCAAACAATGAACTTGTCTATCTCTGCAATGTACTGGAGCTGCAACTCGAAGTCGTAGCACTCAATTGACAGCCCGTAGTTCGTATTTAGACGTAGATTGCACTTGTTTAGGTCGACAGCCATTCTGTCAGTGGCTGAGGCACTGTACAGAAAATGAAGCTTCTCTCTTGTTGTCATCCTCCTGTACTCAGCCACTGACCCAATTGCAGCCACGTCACCAGGTCGAATGATGAACTCAACCAGAAGGGTGCTGCCCTTTCCAGCATGGGCCATTGTGGTCCGATAGAGCATCTGGTAGGCGTCAAGAGGCAGATTGTGCTTGAAGACGTATTTGGCCTCTATCTGGCTCTCACTCAGAAGGGCCTCTACTCTTCTGACTCCACCGTACACTTTCAGTAGAACAACATTTCGAATTGAAACAGGTCGACTGAATCTGATTGTCAGGAGACCATTGCTCCCTAGTGCTGTCTCAGTGATGATGTCCTCTGAACTCTGTCTGAATGAACTCCTCTCGTTCTGATTCAGGTGCACTGTGATTTCGTCTGACTCCATTTGTGGATAAACAAAGGCAACTGAAATCTGAGACAAAGTAAACAAATAATCTAATCATTACTAATAAGGTTATCAGTAACGATTAGACTATTTAGTTGTTCCACTTACTATTGATACATTTGTTGGGTAGGAGTAAGTAACTATTCGTAATATCCTTATTCATTTCCAATGTGATTGATCACTGATTTCCTACTACTTTCATCACTTCTACAATTCTACCCATGTCTGAAATCCAAAGTAATACGTGCCTATTCTGCAAACTGAAGGAGATCAAGCACAACATTCTTGTTGAGAATGAATCAGTCTATGTCATTGCAGATCGGTATCCATGCTCTAGGTGCCACCTGCTGGTCATCAGCAAGAAGCACACGAAGTTGCTGCACGAGACAGATGACACCACTTTGACTGATGCTGTTCTGATGCTCAAGCAACTTGCCCTGAGACTGGGACTAAGAAGCTACAACATCCTGAACAACAACACGTTCAATCAGCTGATTCCACACGCCCACATTCACCTGGTGGAGGCATCTGAGAAAGCGAACTTCACCACAGTCCCTGACTCAAATCTGAGTGAAGTTGAGTACCAGAAGAAGGTAGAGGACTTGAAGAAGAGACTCGCTGAAAGCAAGGCAGAAGGAGGGTAACAGAAAGGGACTACTCATATTTATGGGAATGAATTAAAGAAGACTGAAATACCATTTTGTTGTCTCTTCTTGTCTGATGAATATTTCACCCCAATGAGCAACAAGCCCAAGCCAGGATGCACCGTATTCGTCGGAAACATCGACTTCGATGTCCCAGAAGAGCGAATTGTCCAAGAACTTGGGCGAGCTGGGAAAGTTGTAAGCTTCCGCCTCCTTCTTGACAAAAATACAGGGAGATCAAAGGGATACGGGTTTGCTGAATACGAGAGCCCAGAAATAGCAGAACAGGCCATGCGTACGCTTAAGATCTCATTCAATGGGAGAGCAGCCAAGATAAACTACGCTGAAAACGACCTGCCTACGAAGATAACGGAAGAGAGCGACCTAAAGAAGGAGCTCGTTGCCGAGGAGATCGCACGAGCAGTGGATGAGGACGCCCACGGGGCTGAGATCATCGGATACGTCAAGTCACTGGCCGTGGACAATCCGTCTCATCTCAGGGAGATGCTTCATGAGAATCCAAGTTTGGTTTGTGCCGTGATGCACCTGTTTCTGAGCATGCCTGGTCTCAGGGAGGATGCGATGAAGGCACTTTCTGAGTCACTCGACGTGAACAGAAGCAGGGCGCAAATTGAGAGCAGAATTCTGTCGATGACTCAGAAGGAGATGGAGCACTACGGGGAGGACGTGAGAAACAGACTCGTGAAACTGCGATTTCAGTTACAGAGAAAATGATCAAATTGATCAAGTGGAATACGATGCCATTTATTCAATAAAATGCTCAATAAATCATTCTTTGGTCTCAACCAGTCCAAACCTTCTTTTCACCTCGTTCTTCCTTCTCAGAATCTCTCCCAGAAATGCCTGTCTTTCTTCACTCATTTTCAGTTCAGTTATTCTCAGATTGGATGGGTCAATTGGAACCAGGGCTGTTCCACCTGTGCTCCTATTCACGGTGCAGTCCTCTACACACGCCTTCATCTTCTCCAAATTCAGCTCAACGACCTTCCCACTCTGCCCCTTGAACTTCCCTACGACCACCTCAACGGTGTCGTCCTTGCTCAGAATCGTCCTTCGCAGCCCATGCTGCTTCCGCAGATCGCGAGAGAGCGGACTCGCCATCTTCTTCAGCCTCATTCCGCCCTCTGAGCCAAAGTGCCTCTTCCTCTGCTTCCCTCGTGCATTGCTCACCCTTGGATTTCGTGGTGTCCTGGATCCTCGTTGCATTGGGTAAAATTTGCGCATTTTGTTCCCAATGGGAGACCAGTTCAAAAACACCAACTACGTCTTCAACCTCGTTCGTAGCTCAGGAAGACGTGAGATACTCGAAAGGCAGATGCGACTGCCCAAGCAGCTCTCCAAGATACTCAACCTCCTCAAGAAGGAGCAGAAGGCAATTCCATTTCTGGCCAAAGTCACCAGGAAGGAGGCACCAAACTACTTCGAAGTGATTTCAAGGCCAATGGATCTGGGGACGATGACAAAGAAGCTTGGTTTGTACAGGAGCATGGCCGAGTTCAAGGCCGATCTCGATCTCATCTGGGACAACTGTCTCGCCTACAATGTGTCAGCAGAATACTATAGAGACTGTGCATTGAGCATGAGAGAGGTAGCAGATGGACTCTGTTCAAACAGATCCAGGGCGTATCCGATGGTGCCACGGATTGTGATGCCTTCGAGACCACCTTCTGCCACGAGCACGAAGGATGAGGCAAAGAAGCATGTTCTGGAACACTTCAGGGCAGTTGGATTTGAGAATGCCAATGTTACGGCATTAGAGTTGGTTATGGACGCATTGAATAGGAAAATAAGACAGGGACTGGAAAAGGGTAGTTAGTCACATTCTGGTAGACAGTCACATAGTTTATTATATACGTACTAGTTACTCACAGTGTACTTATTCATCTATTTCGTATTCAAGAATGTCTTTCCCAGTTGCAATGAATATTCGATTGGTTCTGGCACCAAGGCCAGAGACCGACTTGAATCCAAGCGACTTGTGGGAGAACGTGTCAAGGGGCACAAATGTGGATGCATTGAGTATTCTGAATTGTTGATGCATTTGGGAGGCATACATGACGTATTTGGGGGTGTAGGCGAATAGGGTGGGTTCAGTCTTGGTGTTGGTTAGTTCCTTGACCACCTTTAGGTCGCAGTCTATGGCAATTACGCCAGTTTCAGTGGCAATAAACAGGTGGTGACTATCAGAAAAGAGGCCAGTGAACGTGAATTTGGAATCGAGGCTGAGCTGACTGAGAAACTGCAGGTTGCCATCCAGAACAAGAAGAGTCCTATCCTCCTTCATTCCAACAACGTAGTCGTTGAAGAGGGTGAGAGAGACAAACTGCTCGTGGAACGTGTTCTCAACAATTAGGTTCGATGACACCTGTGTGAGACTGCTTCCAAGAAGATACATCTTCTTTGAGTTATGCGAATAAAGTATCCTTGTGATGCATCCAACTCCTTTTCTGAGGCATTCAACTGCTCCTGTCTTGATGTTGAGGGTGTAGAGCACTGCTGAGGAGTCAGATGCAAAGTAGACAGTCTCACCAACTAATTCCAGGTCACTTATTCTAAAAAATTTGAATTTGTATGTCTTGTGCTCCTTCATGGATTTGTCTAGGACGTAGACCAAGTTGAACGTGTCTACGATGATTGCAACCTCTTCAAACACCTTCAGCATCTTTATTTTGCATCTGGCTGCAAATACACTATTTTTGAGATCCACCCTGTCTGGCTCAGTTCTTTTGATTCTCTTTTTGACGTCACCGTCTTTCAGATTCAACACGTCCTCGTTCGTCTCAATATCATCTGAGTCGTCCCATGCCTGTTTTCCATCCAGAATGGATGAGACGTCACTTTCTGTTTCAGAGGTTAAAAAGGAGTCGTCAGAAAAGGAAAGAAAGTCGTCTGACTCGTCCAGACTGCAGGAAACTACCTCGTTTTCTTCGGCAGATGCACTCTCGTCCTTCTTGCTCTCGGCATCGGCCTTCTTGGAGTCCTCCTTTGCTTCCTCTATAGTCTTTTTGCGACTTTCTGGTTTCATGAGGGATAAAAATTTAAACAAAACAAGAAAAAGGTGAATTTATTGCTCAGAGCTACTTCAATGGAACAAACTTCGTAGACTGAATTGCTCCTACGCCTGGTCTACCGTGAGATGGATGCACCTTCGTTGGAACGTAGTCCTTCAGCTTCTTTCCAAGCATCTCCGTCTTTATTTCCACTGGAAAGAATCCATTTCCACAGTGTACTGCAATTGTGCAGCCAACCATTGATGGAAGGATGATCATCGTCCTCTGATGCGTCCTAATTGGTCCTGGTGCCTCTGCGCTCTTGCTTGCCTTTGCATGCCACTGTTCAACCTGTTCCAATAATTCATTCTCATATTTGTTTATGCCTCTGAGCAAATGGCGCCTATTTTTGGAAGGCACCAGCATTGCGAACTCGCTCATTTTCATCGTGTTCAGAGTCTCCATGTCCTTTCCCTTGTACATGAACGTTTTGAATGCTCTGGTTTTCTTGGTTTCAGCCATTGGGTAAAAAATTGCAAAAATTCCAAGAAGTCTCCACCATTCACTCTCCTTCTATGGTGTATTTGTCAATCTCAAGCACTCGTCTGAATTCAAACTCACTCGTCTCCTCCTCTCCCAGCAACACCGACTCCACTGACATCTTCGTTTCCAATCCGCCTACAAATTCCAATTCCAGTGGAAATAACCCATTTACATCCAATCCCGAATACTTCACCTCAAATGTCTCATTTCCTCCTGCTTCAACCTTGTCACTCACCAAATAAACCATTCCATCTCCTTCTTCGTATTCTCCATCTATTTCCAGGTCACCAATTTCCCTCACGCATATTCCAACTCTCAGGTTTCTTATTTTTCTGGTTGCCTTAAATGTCAGCGTATAGCAATACTTCCCATTCTCCTCATCTACCCAATATTCAAATCCAATAGGCATCTCCTTCAACTTCCCACTCCATTTCAATAGGGGAATGCTCTTCTCAATCTGTCTCTCTTTCTCGAACTTGAATGTCGACTTAGTCAACGCATTCTTATCCAAATACGGTGAAAACTTACACGCCTTATTCAGGTTCCCCATCTTTATCTTTGCTGCCTTGTATCCTGCATCGTATATCACCATTACCATTTCCCCTGAGACCTGATTAACCTTCACATAGTTCTCCTTATCCATTTCAACATTCAGCTTCTCTTTCAGAATAAGCAGCAATGGCTTCTCTGACTTGTAAACAACCTTCTTTTTCACTGGTTTTGAAATAGGCTCATTTCGTGTCTCCTGGGCCATTCCCACTGTCTCACGGTATCTGTTCATCATCTCATCCTCCAGCATCTTCTTCTGGTGCTCCTTCGCTCTCTGCTGCATTTCAGCACGTTGTCCAGCAACCATCATCTCGTGAATGCGTTCATCCTGTGACTCAAGCGTGTTTACAGTCTGAACATTGTCGAATACAATGCTATCTCCACATAATATGTTATCTGCGTAGTACAACACCTCATACATGTCTGTTCCAGCACAATTCCTGATGTATTTTACTACTTTATGTGCATCCAATAGAAATGTACTCAGGTCTGTTTGTGCTACGTAATAGACTGTTCCATTTGTTGTATACACGTATCTGTATGTCTCCTTCTCAATAACACCCTCTTGAGCCAACTCTTCATTTGTGAATTCTGTAACGAAGTAGTTCATTCTGCTTTGTGACATCTCGTGTGTGCTCCTGAACATCCTCTGCCTTGTTGCCAGATCTACAGCAAAAATGGACACAAACATGGGCAAAAAGAGAAGCAGTGGATGAGATCAGGCTGACTTGGATGCTTGATAAGAGTGGTTTATGCGCATAAAGTAGTAGAATATTTTACCCCATGGCACAAGATGAACGAGTTACGTCTAACAGGATGACAATCTACGAGAAAGCAAAGATAATCGGAGTGAGGGCGTGCCAGCTTGGAGACGATGCAGTGGCATTTGTAGACGTAACTGGAATGACAGATGCGATGGAAATAGCAAAGAAGGAGCTGAATGAGAAGAAGCTGCCGTATATAATAAGAAGGAAGCTTCCAGATGGGTCACATGAAGATTGGAAGCTGTCTGAGATGCTTATTCCTGACGTAGACTACGACTGAGACTGTTGAAAACTATTTGCTTATTTTTGAAACAAAAAATAGATGATTTGTAGGCCATGAAGGATTTGTACGACACTGGGCAGATTCAGAAAGAGAGTCAGAAAAAGAGACAGTCACAGGAAGATGCAGACAAGCACATCATGCAGGAGGCAGAGAAGATAGAAGAACAGAATCTTCAGAAGGCAAAACAAGCAAGAATGAAATTGGAAGAAGCGGCTGAGACACAGAAGGGGACTACTCAGACGATGAGAGCACAAGGAGAGAAGATAATCGATGCAAAGAAGAGTGCTTCGAAGACCCATAAGAATGCAAAGGCAGCAAATGATTTGGCTATTGATTTGCATGAGAATAGAAATGCATGGGCCATAAATTGTGGATGCATAACAAGCATAAAGAAGTGGTGTTCACGAGAAGGAGGCGAAGAGGAAGCAATGAGTGGATTGAAGCGAAACAGGGGTGGAACAGTCAAAGACAACGACGAGGAGTCATCTGAAGTTATAGAGGTGGAAGGAGAAGAATACGTGAAGGGAGCGAATAAGACAGATACAGAAATGAAGAAGATTCTTCATGGTTTGAAGAAAATTAACAAGGAGGCTGACGTACAGACCAAGGTAGCTGGAAAGCAGAAGACAGACCTGGAAGATATAAGTAAGGCAAATGAATACACAAAGAAAGAAGTGGATGCTACAAATAAGCGACTTGAGAAGGATCTTGAAGAATAAATCATCTATTTATGCTTATGATTATTATTTTAAGCTTATTTCCACAACTTCATGGCCAAGTTCACCACCCAAAACAGTCGTAATACCGTTGTTATTCAATTCAAATGCGATATCAAAGACGTGTCCTACTGAAACAGGCTGCTTCCTGCAACTGTTTTTATCTCGCACATCCAAATAACCAACATATTGTTCATTATCTTGTATAATTGTTGTAAAAAGTAATCCATAGGTCGATACATGTCTCAGGTTGCTCATTTCCATACCCATTTTCATGTTGAATACGCTGTAGTTAGCCATACTGATCACAATTAGTCCATCAAACTGACCACTTAAAACAAATGATCTTTCTGAAATGCAAATTGATTCAACTGCTCCACCTGTGGAATATTCCATCAATTTGGTATTGTTTTTGAAGATGAACACTTTTTTATCAGTTCCAACAGCAAATACGCCACCTGAGACTGCCTTGATACAATTTGGATTATCGAGCATCTTTCTAAATAGAATATTTCCGTATTGATCACCAACAATTACTTGATTAACTGATAATCCATAGTATTGATCACCATTCTTATCAATATCAATAATCTGTGAATCTCCTGATATCGTATTGATGTGTTCAATATGATCTGAATATGCGTAGATCTTGCCTGATTCAGCTCCAACAAGTAGACAGCTGTCAATGAATGCACAGGTTGAGACACTTTCGTCAATCTGAACCAGATCCAGAACGTGTTCAATCTTGGAAATGCAGTAGATCATTCCATCAACGGTGACTACGATGAATTTGACGTCATCAGCTGATTTCTCAATAATTTTGCAGAATACGATTGATTCACCAAAACTGTCACTCACCAGAAGAATCTCTTCCGATTTGATGTCACTGAGAACAACTGACTCGTTGCCACCGCCTACTGCAATGACTGAATTAGCAATTGAGACCGTATAAACTTCGTCTGAATTCTCTTTCTCATTCTCATCGATCACCTCAATTTGATTGGCCATGAAAACAGGCAAAAATGAGTCAAAAACAGCCTTATTTCCACCACGTTCTTTAAGCCAATTTGATAAAATTTAAACCATGATGGCTGAGCGGTCAAAAGCGGTGGACTTAAGATCTATTATCCAAAGGGATGCGTGGGTTCGAATCCCGCTCATGGTATTTTTATGGCGCATTTTTGGTGATTTCAGGCTGAACAAACGGGTGAATCTGTGCTATGTACGTCACAGCCCACGAAACCCACGCAAATGCAAGTGCTCCAACCACTGGAATGGCGTAGTCTCTATGCTTTGAGTCCTTGTTTGCGTATCCAATGGCCAATCCTATGAATACGCAGACCTTCAATGTCCCAAGAAGCAGTACAATCACGTCTCTGTTCATTTGTTTACCCTGCGAAACCATTTAACAATAAATGTCTGTTTTACTTCATAAATATTCTATGACAAACCCCAGTACCATTTACTGATGATTTTGTATTAATCTCTTTACTACTTGATTAGTACCCTCTCTTTGGATCAATGTTTCCAGTCTCATCCAAACATGCACATGGTGGTGGATTTGGCTTGATTGTTCCATCACATGGGTCGTCATTCTCACAGCAGCAGTCGCAGCAGTCCTTCGTTGCATCGCTGCTTGAATCCACGCCGTTATCAAGGCACTTAACACAAACAAAGTCTCTTCCTCCTATGATTGCACTTGGGTCCAGTTTCTCGCCCTCTGTCACCGTCTGCTGCTGCTCTGTCTTCGTCGAGTCTGCAGTCGCATCGTCGCCCGTCTCCTTCTTCTCAGCCGCCAGTATAATTTGCAGGTTCAGCAGTGCCAATAGAAATGAACTGTACATGACAAAACAGTCTACTGTTTTTTAAAATGAAACTAAAACACTTGTTTCATGGTGGACTCATCCTGGTGTATCAGGTGACCCCTATTGGCATCAATGGCCTATTCCTGTTTGATTATTCATCAAAATTATAGGGAAATTGCTCCCTGAAATGGGTAGAAAATTGGATGAATTTAATGGTAGATTTGGATTCAATGATGCGTGTTACGATATCAAGTACAGGAATGGACGAATACTCTGTGCTGGAACATACAAACCAAGCATCAAGATGTACGATGTTGAGCACCAGAACATTGTGGTAGAGAGACACTGTGCTGAGGAAATCATAAAATGTGAATTTGTTACAGATGAAAGAAATTGTGCCTTAAGAAGAGACAGAATGGTGGAATTCTACACAAAGGCGGGTTTATTGGAAAAAATCAAGTTCAAGAACGAGTGTTACGACATCAAGGCAGTTGAGGGGCTGCTGTATGTTGCAGGAGATAAAATAGGGCAATTTGACATGGTGAAGGGTGAATTTGCTGATTCAATTGACTGTAAGGCGTATGAAGTTACAGTTGATGGAGGGGTGATTGGTGTTAGGAATCACAGGGGACTGACTTTCTACGATTCAAGGACGAATGAAAGGATAAAAAGCATTGAACAAGAAGTGGTTGCATTTGACACCTGTGGAAACAGTGTGGTCTATTCTGATGAGAGAGACGTGTTTGAGTTGGATAGGCGCAATTGGAACAGCAGTAAGGTCTCTGTTGATTTCTCAGATGCGACTGTAAAACACATCAAATGCATTGATCCAAACAATCGAATTTATGGTGGAAACAGTACAATATTGTTTAGTAGAACCAATCAAAACGAGGATGTTGGATTCATCATAAACAGAATCTGTTTGGGTCAATGCAGACTGTTTGTTGGTGGAGAAAGTGAGCAGATTTCTGTTTACGACCTGGATTAAATTCATCTCAGTAACCCATGCTTTTGCGTTTTGACAGACACGAAAAACGTCTTCAATCCACTACAACGACTGATGCAATCACAGTCTTCTTCTACACCGTAAATGACGGTGGTGTGAACCTACTGGGATGCAATGACGAGGAATCAGTTTCCTTTTTGAATAATAAAAATGCAAGGGGAGTTAGTGGTGAAATATTCAGTAGAAATGAAAGGGTGTTTTGCAGCCTGGGAAAAATAGAACTAGGAAAACAGAAAAATGCAAGAGACGAGTTGGCTGCATGGAGCATACAGAGCAGTATGGGCCCACTCTACAAACACGTATCAACGTACCACAACGGTTCCTCGGTCTCATTCACTCCATTTGGGATGGTTGAAGAGTGCTATTTTGGATTCATTCTGGCTTCCTACAAATACGACCATTTGCTCAAGGAGAATGAAGATGAGACACATTTCAGCCTTGTTGTGCCTGAGGAATACACTGAAATAGCCACTGTGGCACACAGCCAGAACAAGGCGAGATTCCTGGGAGACACTCCTTCCAATCTGCTTACGCCTACGACATTTTGTGAATACGCCCATGAAATATTCAGGGGACTTGACAAAATTGAAATTGTGGTAGTGGAAGAAGAGAGGTGTCGAGAAATGGGAATGAATCTGATGCTGTCAGTTGGAAATGGATCAGCTGAGCCATCGAAGTTGCTGACTGTGAAGTACAGCGGTGACTCAAGCACGACCAGACACAAATTGGCCATGGTTGGAAAAGGCGTCGTCTTTGACTCAGGTGGAATCAGCCTGAAACCATCAAAGGACATGCACAGGCAGAAGATGGACATGATGGGCGGGGCCACGATGCTCCTGTCTCTGCATGCAGCAGCAAGAATGAATCTGCCTATAAATGCAACCTGTACAGTTCCACTGGTTGAGAATATGCCTGGATCAAAGGCAACAAATCCAGGAGATATTTTTAAGGCAGCAAATGGAATCCACGTTGAGGTGGGAAACACCGATGCAGAAGGACGCCTCATTCTGGCTGATGCACTGTGGTACGCCCAGAATTGCTACGGCGAGAGCCCCGAGTTTCTGATTGACGCAGCCACGTTGACTGGTGCAATTAAAGTGGCATTGGGCAGAATATTCGGTGGATTCTTCACCAATTCAGAGGCATTTTCTGATCTGATTTCTGGAGCAGCAGAACGAGGAAGCGAGTTGATGTGGAGAATGCCACTCTCTGCCTACTATCGGAAGCAGTTGGATTCACCAGTTGCAGACTGCAACAACGTGGGTGGCCCAATGGCTGGTGCATCCACAGCTGGTGAGTTTCTGTACCAATTTGTGGAATGTGAGAAGTGGGCGCATTTTGACATTGCGTGTCTGAAGGACGAGAGCCACATGGGCGCAGTCTACGGAAGAGGAGCCACTGGGAGACCAATTCGTGCATTTTACGAAATCGTAAGGGCTCTTTCTAACAATTAAATTGGTCACTTTTGCCCATGGCTGAGTTGAAATTTGTTTTTGGACCGGTTTCAACCGGAAAGACGGTGGAACTGCTGCTACAGGCGCATCAGATCACCAAGATCCACGGAAAGACGGCCGTGAAGCTGATGAAGCCAGCATTCGACACCAGAGACGGTGAGGCAATGATTTCATCTGCGTCAGGAATGCAGGCACGAGCTGACTTCGTGATTGGCGCTGGTGATAACTTGCAGGAGCTCGAGATGGAGCCTGGGACGTATCTGCTGGTGGACGAAGTGCAATTCTTCACGTTGGAGCAGATTATGCAACTTAGACGCATTTCACTGGAACAGAACATACACGTCGAATGCTACGGGCTGCTGAAGGACTTCAGAAACGACCTGTTCTTCTCAGCAGCGAAGCTGGTTGAATTGGCCGATGAGATTGTCCAAATGAAGACATTCTGCTATTTATGCAGCAGAAAGAGATTGGCGAACAAAATGAGGAATGCACAAATTAGTATGAAAATAATAAAGAATGGTGATGTGACTGAGCCAACATTGGAAGGTGAGTCAAAGCAGGTTGGTGGAATTGACCTGTACGTTCCAGTCTGTTCCAGGTGCTACTACACCGCATTCAAGGAGGTTGAGATGACAGCATTCGTTCTATCGCAGTCAATGCCCAATTAGTCTAACTATCCCATTTATTAAACAAGATGACTACTAAAATTATTACTGGACTGGAATTGTCTCATGAAATTGTTGCTATTTTTGCCCCAATGGAAGTGGACGCAGTTGTAGAGAGCTTTAAGGAGTTTGTGGGGGTTGCAGCCGCAAGGAACGCAGTTGATACAAATGCAAAGAGACTCATCTTCGATTTGAGCGAGCTGAGGCTGCACAACAGGGCAATGGTTGACGCATTGGTTACAGACCCAATGGACGTCATTCCGCTTCTACAGGAAAACCTGGAAAGTGACCTGAGACACGAGGTTCGTCTTGGATTTGAAGGAGCCTTTGGAAGCAACTTCGTGACGCCTCGTACAATGACAAGTGCCCATATCAGCAAAATGGTCTGTTGCCAGGGAATTGTGACCTCTGTTTCACTGGTGCGACCTAAAATAGTCAAATCCGTGCATTATGAGGCAACAAAAAAGACATTTTACCAGAAGGTGTACAGGGACAGGACGATGATAAGCAAGCTGCCTCCGACTACTACGACGTATCCAACGATGTACGACAACAATATTCTGCAGTCAGAATATGGATTAAGCGAGTATATGGATTTTCAGACATTTATTCTACAGGAGATGCCAGAGAATGCGCCACCTGGTCAGCTGCCAAGAAGTGTCGATTGTATCATCACTGAAGACCTCGTGGATCAAATCAAGCCAGGAGATCGAGTCAATGCCTATGGAATTTATAAGGCATTTTCAGAAGGTGAAGGTGAGTTTCCAACCAGATTCAAAACAACATTAATTGTAAACCACCTTGAGAAGACCAAGAAGAAAGCAAAGAGGGAACAGAGCACAATTGAGAGCATTCAGATGGTTGCTAATTCAACAATCAAGCTCAATGCGGTGGCACCTACGATATTCGGACATAATGAAATAAAGAAGGCTCTTGCATTACAAATGGTAGGTGGAAATGAAATTGTGTTGAAGAATGGAACCAGAATACGAGGAGACATCAACATTCTGCTTGTTGGAGACCCAAGTACAACCAAAAGCCAGTTACTCAGGTACGTGATGAATTTGATGCCTCTTACGATAGCAACAACTGGTCGTGGATCAACAGGAGTAGGTCTGACTGCTGCAGTTGTGGTAGACAAGGATACAGGCGATAAGAGACTCGAAGCAGGCGCAATGGTGCTAGGAGACAGGGGAATTGTGTGCATAGATGAATTTGACAAAATGGACGAGTCAGATCGAGTTGCAATTCACGAGGTGATGGAGCAGCAGACTGTGACAATTGCAAAGGCTGGGATTCATACGACTCTCAATGCAAGATGTTCGGTGCTGGCTGCTGCTAATCCAATATTTGGCTCGTATAACGATAAAATAAGTCCACAGGAGAACGTGAGACTGCCTGAATCCTTAATGACTCGATTTGACCTGGTTTTCATCACATTGGACAACCAGGGTGTTGAAATCGACCAGCAGATCGCTGAATACGCACAGGGGCATCGTTATGGAAGAAGATGACGTCATCTCTCAGGACCTGTTTCGAGAATACATTCTTTATGCAAAGGGTCTTAGACCGAAATTAAGCAGAGAGGCTGCAATGATTCTGTCACAAGCGTACACCGAGTTCAGGAGCAGAAAGAACGAGAAGCATCTTCTGATCAACATCACTCCAAGGCTGCTTGAGACGATGATCAGAATTGCAACTGCTCATGCCAAGCTGAGATTGAGTGAACAGGTGGATGAGGTGGATGCAAATGACACAGTTCAGATGATACGAAGCCATTTGATTGAGAAGATTGTGAAACGAGAGGTGAAAGTGATCAGAAAGGAGACTAAAGTTGTTGAAATAGAAAAGAAGGTTGGGGAGGCTGAGAAAGAGAGCAGCGAGGAGACTACAGTTGATGAGGAAACTAAGCTGAATGTCATGGAGAAGATTTGGATGTGGCGAGATTCAAATAAAGGAGAATCGAGTGTATTGGTAGAGCAACTGGCTTCAGAAATCAAGGCTGATTCAAAAGTAGTAAGGCAAGTTGCATTGGAGTTAGCTGATTCTGATGCAATAATGCTGGAAAAGGGAACAATTTATTTCTTAGACTAAATAAGTTACATTATTATGTAAAGAGGTTTGTTAAGAACTGTCGTTTTTGACAAGTGTCTAAATCAAAATCAGTTGATTCAGAAAGAGGGAACAACTCTTATCCTCTACTTAAGATCACTGAAGCTTTCTTGCCCTCTTACGTAACCAGTTGATTACTGTAAAAAGTGATATCAAACTCAACTAAAAGGAGTCTGATATTGCAGAATGACATAATCATATCAGAAATCAGAAGAAGTGTAGCTGGTGGTGAAATAGACTATTTGACTGCCATATCACGCCGATTATGGATCAACTTGTGAACATCAAAGAACCACCTGTCATTTAATTTGCCCTTTTATACCCCTTTTCTCTCTTTAAAAAATTTTCTCAATTTAGCCCCTATGTTTCTGAACACAACTATAATCTACCATCTACTGGAAGTGATGGCAGACACGCTCAAAGACGTGCACGGCAAAGACAAGGCAACGACAGAGAAGGATGCTGCAGCATACGATGGAACAAAGTTCCTCGTGCTGAAGAAGGCAACTTTCGAGAAGGGAGCTACTGACTTGGTGGCACAGGCTTCTGAAAAGGAGGGAGAAGGAGATTGCAGCAAAATTGATCTATCGAGCTCAAAGGATGTTGGTGATGGCTTCCTGAAGACAGATGACATCATTGCATACTTTGAGAAGGCAGACAAACTTGGTGAATACTTGAAGAAGACCGCTAAGGATGATAAGGCTCACAAGGAAGCAACTGAGTACGCCAAGGACAAGAAGTTCACTGATAACGTGCCAACGTACGTTGCAAAGGTTGTTCAGGATGCATTGGCTGAAGTAAAGGACAGCTGCGCTGATCCAAAGAAGGAGCTGACTGAAAAACTCAAGAAGGGAATCAATGAGCAGAATGCGTACATTCTAACAGCAAAAATTCATGCAAAGGTGAACAAGGACACATTCTTCTTCTACGTCTCTTACAAGACGGATGGAAAGGAGTACAAGTCTGAGATCATTGAGGCTGAGAAGACGTCGGACGGATTCAAATTCAAGAAGGGTATTTCTGCTGGATCGGGCTCTGGAATGGGAACTGGTGCAAAGGTTGCAATCGCAATAGTTGTAGTAGTCATTGTTCTAGCACTCGTTGGTCTGGGAATCTACTTCTACTTGGCATCTAAGAAGAAAGAGCAGGCAGAAGATGAGAACATTGGAATGGGCAATGAACCTTAAGAACTAAATTAAGTGGACAGATTTCTACTCTTTTCGTTTTATAAAAGAACTAAAAATTTAACCACATGACTCAGTCAAACAGCAAACTAGAATACGTAAATAACTTAGAACGAAAGGGAAGAAGAGAAGGACGTAGAATAGAGGTGGATGAGAGTAGGAAGAAGTTCTTTATTACGTTTCCATATCCATATATGAATGGTAAGCTTCATTTAGGCCACTTGTATTCAATATCTAAGTCAGACTTCTTTAGCTACTACATGGAGCAGAAGGGATATAATGTTCTATTTCCATTTGGATTCCATTGTACTGGAATGCCTATTTCAGCATCAGCACAGAAGTTGAGACAGGAATTAGCAGGTGAAAAAGTTGATGTTTCTGTTATGGAAATATTGAGGTCTCTTGGATTTGAGATGACACATCCAATTGGAGAGAAATGTGATAGAGATATGTGTATTTGTAGATTTGCTGATCCATATCACTGGTGTAGGACATTCCCAGAATATTGTAAGAAATCATTAATTGAGTTTGATGCAAATATAGATTGGAGTAGGTCATTTATCACTACAGAAATTGATCAATATTACGATTCATTTGTGAGGTATCAATTCAGGAAGTTAGAGTCGAAGAAATACATCAGTTTTGGTAAGAGATATTCCATATATTGCCCAGTTGATAAACAAATATGCTTGGATCATGATAGAAGGAAAGGAGAGGGTATTAAACCAATTCCAGTGGTTCTGAAGAAAGTTGGAATGAATATTCTGGTAGAAGCAACCAGTTTATCAACAACTGATGAGATTATCACGTCTGAGGTGATTGAATGGGTTGAATTTGGAATTGGAATTGGATCAGAGAAATATGTAGCTGAAAGACTCATTTATGAGAATCTAAAGAATCAGATTGAAGATGTTAATGAATGCACTGAGGTAGATTTGTGTAGGATTCATAACAAGGTGACAAAAATATCAGGTGAAAAAGTGTTGAAAAGAAGTTACTTAAAAAGCAAGGGTGAAACAATAAGTGATTTAGATAA